>JAPFFP010042241.1:0-14320 GCA_026153255.1 Solanum medicagineum | reverse complement strand
ATGTCTCAATACATAATAAAAGCAACATAGACTAAGGTACCCAAAGTGGAAAACCCACCAACTAGCTTGAGTAGTATCGAACTAGCCACGCGGAGAAGGATGATCAACTTGCGCACCGGTTCCTACATGGTGATATCATGTCGACACGAATATGCGTTAGCACGTTTGAATGTACTAAGTATGTAGGATGCAATGCAATAAGAAATAAGCATCATAGTCAAAACGCATAACAATAGGCAATAGGCATAATATAACAATATGGCATGTATGATCAATACAAAATTGAAACATGCTTAAGTAGCTCATGCTCATATAGGATATCATATGTGTATAAGAGACCAAGCTAGTTTCCAAGGTACAAACCCTTCGGTTGGTTGATGATTGTTTCACCCTATCACCACAGTGGTGTGGTACAAACCCCTCATATGGTTGATGATAATCACACCTTATCTCCATGGTGACGAAATACAAACCCCTCACATGGTTGGTGATTACAAGCCCCTACCTCGGTTGATGAGTACAAACCCCCACCTCTATTGATGAGTACAAAGCCCCACCTAGGTTACCTAGGTTCTTGTCCCCCCGGATTGGGTATGGTCTAATGCAACACTTTATATAGAGTATATCATATACATAAGCTCATTTCATCATTATATAGTCAATCATATCATATCTCATGCTTTGGACCTTCAACTCCATAAGAGACCACATCTGGACATTTTATCAAATACTTAGAGGGTGTGTAATGCTAGTATAAAACCATGAAATATAGAGATGAAATCACGCAAGAAAATCTATTCTAAAACCTTCAATCAACACCTTTCAACACCCTCAAGTAACATACATCAAAACCCCTCCTCAAATCTTACAATAAATCAAAGATTTATAGCTCAAAACATAGCAAAAAAGTTAGAATTTCACTTAGCTTTAACATAGTAGTGTGCATTGAATTTCATGGTTGAAAGGAACCCATGAAAGAAACCCAAACACCTTAGCTTAAAGATGAACTTGGTGAAGATTGGAGATCGAGACTTGAAACTTGAAGAATAACCTTGAAGGAAAACCTTAGCTTAGAATGAGGGTTTGGGACTTCAATTTGGGAGTTAAAAATATTGGTAAGTGTTTGAGTGAGCATTAGGTAATGTTTAGGATAATATAAGGGTGAAATAAGGCTAAGTTGGGAGCACTTAGGCCCAAGACTTAAAAGTCTTGGACCGAAATAAAAATCACCGGCAACAAAATACACAGGTTTGGGTCTGGTCCACGTCGCGAAGACTAAATTAACACATGTTCGCGATAGCTATGCGTCGCGGTGCTGTCAAAGATCGATTCTGGATGAGAAAAATTATGAAAATTGAAATTGCTAATCGTTTTCTCTTAAATCGGGGTTAGACCCTTCTCCCCTTAACTTTGACCCCTTGAACAAGAATATGAAGTCAGATTTTTGATATAACACATGGATTTTGAGATATATGGAATTTAAAATTTCAGGCATTCTGAGGCATATTTTCGGGCACTTGTTGGGGTCGTTTCAATATATCCCCCTTGGGAACATTGGTTCCCGAATGTAAAAGAGACGTACAAGACAAGAATAATCATGAACAAATGAACCCCAACAAGAATGCAACTTTATAGTTAAACATATTTTCAAAACCTCAACAAAAGTGTAAAATCATTATAGATTTGTCAACTTAAACATGAATGCATATGGATGATATAGGGGCTAAAATATAAGACATGAAATCACATGGGGTACTTAGAGTTAGTAGCTTAGGCTTGAGTGGATTTGAAGAGATAAGGATATCGTTTTTGCATGTCCGCCTTGGCCTATTGTTGGTTCCTCCAAAGGACCTTGACGGGTGTCACCTCCTTGTTACTCAATCTCTTCACTTGCCTATCAAAAATCTGAACCGGGGTCTCCTTATAAGTCAAGTTATCCTCAACAACACCCATAGCATCAAGAGGCACAATAGCACTAGGATTACCAACGCATTTTCCCAACATAGAGAAATGGAACACCGGATGAACCAAATTCATTTCACTAGGAAACTTCAACTCATAAGCTACCTTTTCAACCCTCTTCAAGACCTCATAACAAACAACATATCTTGGACTCAACTTCCCCTTTTTACCAAAATGGACCACACCTTTTATTGGAGAAACATTCAAATAAACCCAATCACTCACTGTGAATTCAAGGTCTCTCCTTCTCACATTGGCATAGGATTTTTGATGACTTTGGGTTGTTTTCACTCCCTCCCTAATTATCTTCAATAGCCTCATAACAAGATTCGACCCCAATAAAGGCACCTCTCTAACCTCAAACCAACCAACCGGTGTTCTACAACGTCTCCAATAAAGAGCCTCAAAAGGAGCCATGCCAATGGTAGAGTGATAGTTATTGTTGTATGCAAACTCAATCAAAGGAATATAGTAATCCCAACTACCCTTCAACTCCAATACACATGCCCTAAGCATATCTTCAAGGGTTTGAATTGTCCTTTCGTCTTATAAATCCATTTAAGGGTGAAAGGTCATGCTAAGGTGAACTTTTGTACCAAGACCCCTTTGAAAAGACCTCCAAAAGTGTAAAGTGAATTGTGGACCACAATCCGATATGATGGGAAAAGAAACCCCATGCAACTTCATTAACTCATGGATGTTACAACCTTGCATATACTTCAGCCCCATATGTGATCTTAACCGGTAGAAAGTGAGTTGATTTCACCATCCTATCAAACATAAACCAAATGGAATCAAAACCTTTTCTAGTCTTGGGCAACCCAACCACAAAATCCATATTAATCACCTCCTACTTCCAAGTGGGAATCTCTATGTCTTGGGTGAGGCCAACCAGCCTTTAATGTTTGGCTTTGACTTGTTGACAACTATGGCAACCAGAAACGAATTTGGCAATGTCCCTCTTCATGCCTCCCCACCAATACACATACCTCACGTCTCTGTAAATTTTGGTGGAACCGGGGTGGATAGAATAAGAAGAACTATGGGCTTCATCAAGGAGTTTCTCTCTCAAACCATCAACACAAGGCACACACAACCTACCTTGGTACCTAAGGACACAATCTCCGCCTTGGGAGAAAAGCTCTACTTTGCCCTCTTTCACAAAGGCCTTAAACTCAAGCAAGGAGGAGTCAAGATCTTATTTTGCTATCACCTCATCAACCAAGGAAGACTTAGTCCCATCAATAACAACCACACCATCATCACCAACCTCTTCCAACCTAACCCCCAATCTAGACAATTGATGCACCTCTCTAGCCATTTCCTTACCACCCCTATCAACATGGGCTAGGCTACCTATAGACAGCCTACTCAAAGCATCTGCCACAATATTTGCCTTACCCAGATGATAATGCACACTCATGTCATAGTCCTTAAGCAAGTGCCAAAGCAATCACCCACCAACCTCTGAAGGCTCCTATCTATAACGATCCATTCTTTGATGAAGATGCATGTTTTGTAAGCAACCAAGCGGAAGATTTCCAGAACAACCTCCAAAGGTCTAATTCAGACTATAGGAGGCAAGGGTCTGGGAATCAAGGTCTAAACTTAAACCATGATGGGGTGTATAGAGACAACCGGGCCAGATACTATGAGAGAGAGAGAGTGCCAGATGCTGAATGGGGAAGAAGAGAGGGCTACAGGAATGGTCCTTATGTGCCATCTCACAACTGTGATGCCGCGTCAAGTAACTCTAGGATTAAAGAGACATTTAAAAAGTTGTTGAAGTAGGCCGACCACCAAGATTAGACTTTAAAGGGAATGAAAGTGGATATTTCAAGTATTAACCAAAAACTAGAGTCTCACTCGGAGGATATTAAACAACGTGAACAACAATTTGGACAAGTCTCTTCACAATTGAACCAACGCCAAAAGGGCACCATACAATGCAATACGGTTCAAAATCCTAAAAATAAAGGGCATTGCATGGCGGTCATGACCCAGAGTGGCAAGAGCACCATAGATTACCCTATGCCGATAATTGTGGATAAAATTGATGAGAAGGGTCTTGGTGGTGAAGTCATAGTTGAGGGAGAAGATCCGAAGGTTGTTGGGATGCAACAAGAAGAGGAAAGGAAGCACGAGAAATTGAAATCAATTGCTAAACCCCTCCTCCTTTCCATCAAAGGCTTAAAAAAAGGAAGAAGAGGGTAAATTTAAACACTTCCTCTCAATATTAAAGCAACTCAATCAATATTCCCCTTCTAGAAGCTTTGGAGAAAATGCCCGGGTACGCCAAGTATATAAAGGATTTGGTAACCAAGAAATGCACTTTGAGCCAAGAGTTCTCACAAGAACTCCAACAATGTAGTACAATTATGACCAAATGCCTTTTTCAAAAGCGAAAGGTCCCCAGTGCATTCACCATCCCTTGTACCATTGGTGATGTTAAGTTCACCAGAGCATTGTGTGACTTGGGAGCGAGCATCAATATAATGCCTCTTATTTTATTCAAAAAGCTTGGCCTTCGCACTCTCACCCCGCCAAGAATGAGGCTGCTTATGGTAGATCAAACCATTAAAAAGCCGGAGGAAATCCTTTTGGATGTACTTGTTAAAGTTGATAAATTCATCTTTCCCACGAATTTTGTGATCCTTGACTGCGAAGCTGATTTTGAGGTACCCATCATCTTAGGGAGACCATTTCTAGCCTCTGAGAGAGCCCTAGTGGATATGGATTCAGGACAACTGTGGGTTAGGGTCAATGATGCAGAGATCGTATTCGATATTCGCTAATCCATGAAGCATCCAGATGAGTTCAAGAGTGAGGTTTGGACCATTTGTGATAGTTGATGAAGGACGATGAAAAAGTTGAGCCACGACATTAAACAAAGTGCTTCTTGGGAGGCAACCCAAGCATTATTGATAATTGTTGGCTTATTTTAAGTGTTTTTGGTTGTTGAGATTCTTAGGTAGAAGATGTGAGTGTATTTTTAGTTGAAAGACATTGATGCAGTTGTAATATTTTGGAAATTGTTGTGTCCTGAGACTTGGTTTGCAGGAGGAAATCAAAGAGTTATAAAAATGAGAAAATAGCACTTAGAGCAACCTCTACGAGCAGGCCTACAAGTCATAGTCATAACTACGCCTCGTAGTCATGCCTCATAGAGGGACTCAGTGAGCATCAGATGTTGGCACATATACTACAAGCCAGCCTTACGATTTGTAGGTCTCTTACGAGTTGTAAATGGGGTTCGTAGTGCCCAGGTATGAATTCTTAATTCTTGTAAGTGTTAGGCCTGCTACAAGACCAGGACCTACGAGTCATAGGACAACCTACGACTCATAGTCAAGGTCTCGCAACCCCGACCGGTAGCTTTTTAAAAGTTGACCCGGTTTCATTTAAAAGGGGATCAAAGTAAATTTGACCACCAAATCTCATTTCCCAACCCTAAGATCGATGGAATCCCCTAATACTCTTCCACTTTTCACTTTTTTGATTGAAATCCCGACCACCTACATTATTTTTCGGCAAAAATTTTGGCAAGGTTACTATTCTCAAGGGTTTTCGAATGGTTTTTGTTCTCCTTCACCTTTGTCAAATTCTCCTATCGATCGGTAAGCTTCGTGGTTAAATTTAATGCAATATTATGGTGCGATCATTCCTAGTATAATTATATGCCTATTATGGTGGTTAGCAATGAATACTCATGCCTATATGGTGATGTTTAGACTCAGACATGAGACCCTAGGGTTTGTATTGCTTTGAAAGACCTTGTTTGGAATCAAACCTTGTTTGAACTTCCTGAGTGGGTGATTGTGAATTTGAAAACTGTTGGTCCATAGAGTACCTAACTTATTTTGGTAATTGACCATTGGGTGAGTTATATTCTGAATGGGAATTTAGATAGTGTGGGTTTGCCTTATGTGCCATAGCTTGTTATGCCTAATTGAAAAGGTTTGTGTTGCTCTTACATTCCTGTGGAGTTTTTTGTTGATAAAGAGTGCAAGTTGGACATGAATTTGCCCTTGGTTTTGCTTGTTGTAATTGGAATGGACTCAGATGCTTAGGGATAATGATTGTTTTTAACTGTTGGATTTTATGGTGGGACTATTTATGTGTCAAATTTGTGTTTTACTTTTATAATTGTCAACTCTTTAATGTGTTTGTTGTTTGAGCTTGTTTTGGGAAAGTGTAGCCACTATTGGTGTCTTCTGTTTCCTGCTACGAGGCACTCCTATAACTCATAGGTTCCCCTATGAGCCATGAGGGTCCCTCTTGACAAGCATCAGTCACCTATGGTTTCTTCATATTTCCCATACAAGACCCACATACAACTCGTAACACCTGTTACGGCTCATAGGGAGGGTCTCGTAATCCTGACTCAGTTCTTAAAAAGGTCTCCAAAATTTGGTACGAGGCTAGACTACGACTCGTAGGCTCCCCTACGAGTCATAACTGCCTCTTGTATCTAAGGTCAGATTGCATTTTTGTAAGTCATTTTATTACTACGAGGCTAGTGTACGACTCGTTGCGCACCCCACGAGTCGTAATTGTACTCGTACCTGCAGACTTGCAATTGTTCCAGTGATCTTTCTTCTATTTTATTTTGTTTCTATGTTTTAGTGTTTGCATTTCTTGTTATTTATTATGTGACTCATTTGATCAAACACCTTGAGACGGATATGTTGCTATATGGTTGGTTTGCAGATAAAATGCCTCCAAAGGACAACTGTGCAATTCAAACTTTCCAATGGAGGTTGATTGATAAATCCTCCGAAGCTGAGCATTCAGAGGGCCCTGTAGAAGTCCATAGAGTTAGGATAGATCTTGAAGCCAATAGACCCCAGACTCGGGCACTTGTAGCACAGACTTTGATGGAAGTTAGCAGTTCCTCTTTGTCTGAAGATGAGGAACAGCAGGGTAACGGGGACAGGTCGGATAGCAGCCTACCACAAATGACCCCCTCACACTCCGAGTCAGGATTAGAGTCTGAGAGCACATCCCAGACCCAGCAGGAAGAAGTCCAGTCTCAACCCCCCGCCGATAGCAGATGGTGTGTCTAGGGTTGAAGGAGATATATGATCAAGGTTTGGAGCCCAAGGGAAAGGGTAAACCAGTGTGGTAATTTCATGAAGAATCGAGATTGAACGACTCGGGGTTGGATAAAGTGCTTGGGTTGGATGCAGAGTTAGACAGACATGGGCTACGATGGACCACATAGCAACAAGGCAAGTATGCCTCCTTCATAGTCTGTAAGTTTTATATAGCATATCTTGCTACGCTCCACTGGGGTTTACCAAAGAACAAAAAACAAATGGAGCAGCCGAGGTTAAGGGTGTTGCTAGTCTGAGGTAAGAGAGTTCCTATTTCAGAGAAGACCATTCGCCGAGTCCAGTTTGGGCCCACTTACAGAGTGCCTCAGTCTACCGCAGAATATGATGGATGCATTGACAAGATGAGAAGAGTGGTGATTAGGAAGAACATCGAGGCCAAGATAGAGCTTCTACGATGGAATGCGAGCCAGATTTGTGAGGAGGGCTTTGAGCTAACGTTGGTTACAAACCACACTGATCCTATAGTGAAGACTCACCTCTCTTTCAAGGCAATGTTTTGGTGGTCCACTATCTGTTGGCATATCTGGCCCACTTACACGGATAATGTGATCACTTTGGAGCTGGCTGTATTATTAGCCAGCATCTTAGCTGGTTATGAGATAGACTGGACTTGAATCATCTCGGAGCAAATCCATGAGGCAGCCGTCCAGACGAACACCTCACTGCCATTTCCTGTTTTGATTCATTGATTGTGCAGTGCAACGAGTGTTCTTATTGACCCCCACCGGGACCAGCACATAGAGCCTACATGCACCATGGATCATAACCTGATAAAGGCTAACAAGAACCCAGTGGCCTCAGCACGAGCAGCTCATCCTATTTCAGAGCCATTCCCAGTAGAGCCTCTGACTCAAAGTACACCTCCAACTACTACTTGCACCACTTTAGTTGCTATAGAGCCCACGCCAGCTGTGGAGATCGATTCCACACCATCCTCCAGTAATCCGACACCAATAGTAGCTTCATTACAAATTGATTCTCTTACTTCTGCTATTGCTTTTCAGGCATTATTACGCAGGGTGGCTACGGCAGAGTCTAGACTTCAGGCTCTATCTACATGGGTGAAACCTTGGCTTGGCCAGACCGTTTGGGACTCCGAGGAGAGGATGAACGCATTTGCCCATGATTTGGTTGATGAGAGAGTTAGAGCGGTGGATGCCCGAGTTGATGCTTTCGAGGAGAGAGTCCAGCAAAGACTTGAGGGAGATCAGCCTGCTGACACGAGCGCTGTGATTATAGAGTTGGCCAAGTTTAAGGCCGAATTATTGCAGATGTTAGCAGCTCCTATTGCAGTCCCGGATGTGGCACCAGCAGGCGATGATGCATTTGAGTGGCTAGCCGACCGTCCAAACTTCCATGGGAAGAGGCACCTTGAGCATAATGAGGATCCAAAGCTGGCTCAGAAGAGGTCGAGACCACAGGAGGAGACCATACCCGAAGAGATGGTGCAGGAGTCGCTAATGTTGGCAGCTATTCAGAGAGATCGAGAGTAGCACACCCCACATGGAGAGAGTAGTTCCTGTACTACTGTGGAGAAGATGGCACCTCAGGATCCCACATATCATCCAGAGACCGGTGCTTGATGCACAATGATGTTTGACTTCTTTTAACCCCAGTTCTTCATTTGTCATTATGGATATTTTGTCCTTTTGTTAAGACAATTTTTATCATTATGTTGTTTTTGAATGCTTGTGTTAAATGATGTTTTCTTACTTGATTTTGGATATTAGTCTTTAAATGTTGGTTTTTAATGTATATATATCTCTATGTTATATTTGCATATTTTCGTATTCTATGTCTTTTTACTTTGAGGACAATGTATCCTATTTTTATGGGGTGTGGGAAGTTATGGATTAAGGTGAAGTCTGAGTAACCTCGAGTCCATAACTTCCCTTATTTTTTATCCCAAGGTTTTCTTGTTGTGCTTCTTTTTCCTTTTGGATGTTTAATTATCTATTGAACCAGCATGTTTCGGTAGTGTAGATAATGTGTAAATTCGTAGTAGTGTTATTTGTTGGCATATACATAGTCTTTAGTTGCGTTTTAAAGTTTTGATGAAAAAATGCGTACCCTCAAAATTTTTGAGATTGTGGTTATTAATGCATTCATACATTTTTGAATATCTGGTAATGTTTTTTCTGATATTGTGAAGGTAAGCTGAGACTGAAAGCATGACCTGTTAGTCTATACTTGATTGTGGATACAATGTCATATGTGTTGTGAGCTTATTTTGCTGCATTCATGCATCTTGTATAGACTTAGAACTTGTCTTAGTACTCTAAGATTGGTTTGGTGATGTGGTGGATATAGAAAGGATCTTAGGCCTCTATTCTTTGAGTAAACCCACTTTTAGCCTAAAATGACCCACCAAATAAGTGAGTATCACTTGTTCTAAATCTTTAAGCTTATCATTGACTCATTATTTCTTGGCACCTTCCTAGCTTAAACTTGTTTGATGAAATACCTTGATATTGGCCCTGGTGTGTGGTTGGACATGTGAACCTTAATTGAGGCTAAAAGTCTAAGTTAAGGGTGGCTACAAGTTGTGGCCTTGGTTTGAGGAATATATATCGTGTACCTCATCTCAGGCTAAAAGCCTAAGTTAAGGGTGGTCTTTATTGTGGTAAAGTAATGAAAATGAGATGGTTAGATGAGAAATAAAGAAAGAAATTAAAAAAATCATGAACCGAGTGAAGAAAAAAAAGAGAAAACTACCTCGAATTGAGAAAAAGTAGCAAGAATTGAGTTCAGAAATAAGACACAACTGAAAATAGAAAGATAGCACTTGAGGAAAGTTCAAAATAGGAGAATAAGGGTGGATTTATTGAAAAAGGTTGGGTCATGACAGCAAAAAGTGTTGGTAAACATGGTTCAAGGATAGCTTCTGGTCACTACGTGCCTAAAATGCCATACCAAAGCCCCCTGAACCTATGTCACAAGCCTATAAGTCCTAAAGTGATCCAAATCCACTTTATCACCAAGTCAGAAGATGAGTATAGAGGCAAGCCTATGGCGTTAGTCAGTATGCATGAACTTCAATTGTGAGAGTGAGAATGCTTCCTCAATCCCTAAATTCTAAATATTTTTTGAGTGAGTATGAGGGACTTCTTTCCAATGAGGGCATTTGCACTACTTGAGTAGCACACGACTATACCAACGATTGTGGCCAGTTGATGCTCCTTAGCTTGCCATAGTTGGATTGCCAGGTATCTCATTATATTTTTATATTGCTTAATAACCTCGCAATCCTGTTTTGGAAATGGTAGTTGGGTACCTGAATCAAAGGAGTTGTTATATATGCCATTAGTGTAGCTACTATGTATTTCTCATTGTCTGCTTAGATTGAGTTGCCGCTTGAGAACAAGCAACTATTTTAAGTTGAGGGTGTTGATGTGTTGTCAAAATATAGAACATTTGATGCCCAATACAAGTGATTTTTGAGTTCTCAATGCGAATTTTAATGGTTTTTATGTGTTTTTATGTTGTTCTTGCAGAAAATTTACGTTGGCATGATTTTAAAGAAAAGTTACAGAATTTGCTGAAGCATAGGACATACGAGTTCACCTACGAGTCGTAGCTCAAGCTACAAGTCGTAGGGTGTGTCGTGGCAAGAAACATAGACCGAAATTCAGAAATCCGCTAAGTGGAGGTCACCCCTAGGAGGCCATCCTATGAGTCATAAGTCTCACCACGACTCATACAAGTGGACTCGTAGCGGGAATCAGAGAGCCAAAATGTTGGATCAAAAAATTGAAGGCCAAGACTACAAGAGGAACATAGGAGTCATAGCTCAAACAATGACTCGTACTTATCGGTCGTACCAGTTTAGTCTATGATGCCAAGAGCCTGATATAAGATCCCGATTACGACTGTAGGTCACCCTACAAGTCGTACCAGCAAGGCATACTAGCTGTCAGCTGTCTTTTCTGTGTTATTTTTAGGGTTTATTTGTAAACACTATAAATACATTAAGTTATGTTTTTATTTGGGGAACTGCAGATTTTTAAAAGATAGAACTTGCCTTTGAATATTCTCTCAAGAATATTTTAGGGTTTTAGATTAGTTTATTGTTCTCTCTTGGAAAACTCATTTTGGGGATTGCGAATCTTGCTTTGTACTCATTGTTGATCAATCAAGCTTTTGGGTTTGCAACTTGTGGTGCCTACAATTTTCAGTATTTTTGGTAAAACTCTCAACTATGTCATTTATTTGCATTTTTGCTTGTTTCGCCTTAGCCATAAGTAGCTAAGCATCCACAACTTGGGGTTTTGGGAATCATGAGCAGTTGATTTTACATAACCTAGGTTTATTGCATTTCTACGATTGGGATTTGCAGGTATTGTCTATTTCCCTTCACTGTGATTGTCGTTTGGTGGTCCTACTATCACTAGCCTGACCAAGTTAGTGTCGAATAGGAAAAAGGAAGCAGATGAGAGGATTCGATTGTTGTGTTCTCGTCTAATCAACCAAACTTGACCAAGGGGAGGTTAACTGGGACAATTGGTAACGGTTAGTTGGAACACCATGGTGGCCTACCAAATGCCATGGTGAAATTCTACTTTCACCTTCATAAGACGGCTGGAAGAACCTAAGTTATTGTCTTTCATGTGAATTTCCAATTGTAGTTATGTTACCAAGGGTAATCGAGTCAACGAACCATGGTAAACACAATTTCCAAGTTGTCTCTAAAATTGAGTGTTTCCTCGCATCTTAGTGTAGTGTTTATTTCACTTTGTTTTTGAATCACAACCACCACCCCCTCCACATTTAGAGATTTTAGTTATTTATTCTTGAAATGATTAGTAGTGGATTCCTGTAGTCAAGCCCTGTATTCCCTATGGATTTGACCCTAACCTTCGGTTAGGTTAATTGCAGACAGCGACCAGTTTCTTATTGGAGCGTGAACATCATCAGGCTTCGCTCAGTTTCCCCACCAAGTTTTGTTAGGTGGTTGTTAGATCATGCATCCGACCGACTCTTACTAATAATACTTTGACACTGAAGCATGCAGTACTAGTTTCCAGCATCTTGGCTGGTTATGATATTGATTAGGCTTGCGTCATCACCGAGAAGATTCATGAGGCCGACCTGGAAAGGTCTGCCTCCATCCTCTTCCCTTACTTGATATGTAGTCTCTGTGTAGATTTTAAGGTGGATATCTTACACCAACTGGACTCGCTGATCGAGGCCAAAAACTTTGGATACCAGCTTGATCAAGGCTGAGAAGAACCTGGTGGCACTCCAGTGAGCACAGCACTAGCCTGCTCCTATGCTGGAGATGTTCGCCCCAGCGCCACCACCTGAGGTTCCATAGACCAATGCCACTAGTGTTGCTACTGAGGATATGCCCCTGCAGCCCGAGGCAGATAAGGAGAGGGGGCCCACCATTTATATTCCTGCACCATAGGCCACGTCATCACAGGCTACTCCCACAGGCATGGTTTACATGTCAGCCATATCTATACAGGCCATTGCACAGAGGTTATCTCATGTTGAGTCGCTATTGACTAAGCTTGTTCATCAGATTAGGCCATGGGTCCACCAAGCGATTATAGAATTGGAGGGTCGCATGCAGGCATTTATAGTCCCTACTATTTACTCTCTCCATCGTGGATGCCTGCATTAATTCCTTCGAGGCAAGGGTATAGCAGAGCTTGAGCAAGTCCTGGCCATCAAAAATCATGGCTCTTCAGATGGAGATCTAATAACTCTGGGTTGATGTGACAACAGCACTAGCAACACTGGTGACACTACCAGAGACTACACCCACAGTGTCGTTGGTGGATCAATTTGCTAGTAATGAGCCTATCAATCCTTCCTATGGGAAAAGACCCTGCACAGATGAAATGACCCAAAAAAGTGCCTGAAAATGTGCCTCGGAAGTACCCGAAATTGTAATATTCACATATCTCAAAATTCATGCGTTATTTCAAAAATTTGACTTCATATTCTTGTTCAGAGGGTCACATTGAGTGGGGAAAGGGTCTAACCCAATTTTAGAGAGATTGAATCACAATTTCAAATTTCAAAGTGTTGATTTCTAGTGAGTGGTGCGCATTTGTGGCGAGTCTCGCTCCTGTGTAATTTTTACACAATTTTTCTTGTCCTGTCCAAGGCTTTTGGGTCTTGGGCCTAACCCTTACCATGCGTGAAAAATACCTATATTTAGCCTTACTTCAGTCTCATATCATACAAGGCATTCCTAAATACTCTTTAAAATACTTAGACAATATTTCATCTCAAAATTCCAAGTCTCAAAACTCATCTGGATCCTAAGGTTCTCATTCAAGCTTCAAGTCTTCATCTCCAATCTTCTTCGAGGATTTCCAAAGTCAAGGTTTGTGGGTTTCAACCATTGGGTCCTTTCACCCATGGTGCCCAAGCTTCCTTTTTAACCATACTGCATGATTTAAAGTTGATTTACTCAAGGGTCTTATCTATTATGAATTTCACTGCACATTATGTTGGGATTTCATGAAATTATGGTTGCTTTAGCATGTTTTGAGCTACGAATCTAAGATATATTGTGAGATTTGATGAAGTTCTTTAATGTATATTGCTTGAGGGTACTACCAAGTATCTATTGATGGTTTCACAATAAATTTTCTAGCATGATTTCACTCTTGAATTGCATGGTTTTACACTAGCACTACACACCGACCAAGTGTTTGATAAAATGTCCGGATTAAGGTTCTTGAGTTATTGATGGTCTATTGCATGGTTTATGAGTAAAGTGGCTTATAGTGATGAAAGGAATACATATATATGTTTTTAAATCTTGTATAGAACCTATGTTATTGCAAGTGAAGTGTTGGGCTCTCATGTTGATGAGTTATGGAGTCCTTATGCTAAGGTTTATGCTCCTGTGAATTGTTAAGCCTACTAGAAGGGATTATACTATGATATATGCTTTAACCTCTAGTACAAAGCCAATTTCTACATATAGGGGTTATGAACTATGCTGCACACCTCACCCTATTGTACGAATCAATGCTACTCACTTACTCATATCATATGAAAGGGTTATGAACTATGTTGCACTCCTTACCCTCGTATATGATTTGAGGTTGTTCAATGTGCTCATGTGAAGGAGTTATGAACTATGTGATACACCCCACCCTCATATGCAATGTAGAGTTATGTATTATCTCATGCACACATGTAGGGGTTATGACCTATGCTACCTTCCACCCTCATGTGTTATTCATTATCTCATGTACTACCCATTACCTACTAGAAGG
>JAPFFP010042240.1:0-14323 GCA_026153255.1 Solanum medicagineum | reverse complement strand
ACCCGTTAGAGGAGATGATCAAAGGCGGGTGGCCTAGCCCAAGTTATAGAGATTCCTACTTGGAAGTGGGAGGAAATTAACATGGATTTTATGGTTGGGTTGCCTAAGACTAGGAAGCATTTCAACTCCATTTGTGTTGTGGTTGATAGAATGACAAGGTCGGCTCATTTCCTACCGGTTAGGACTACTTATGGTGCCAAAGATTATGCTAAGTTTTACATTTATGAGTTGGTTAGATTGCATGAGGTGCCTTTTTCTATCATTTCAGATCGTGGTGCTCAATTCACTTCTCACTTTTGGAGGTCCTTCCAAAGAGGTCGTGGTACCAAGGTAAAGCTTAGTACAGCCTTTCACCCTGAAACGAATGGCCAAGCCGAAAGAACTATCCAAACTCTTGAGGATATGCTTAGATCTTGTGTTTTGGAGATAAAGGGTAGTTGGGATGAACACCTTCTACTCATTGAGTTTGCATACAATAATAGTTATCATTCAAGCATTGGTATGGCACCTTTTGAGGCTCTCTAATGTAGACGTTATAGATTGGATGGTTCGACATGGGGAAGATGGATTTGTTAGGCCCGAACTTGGTTATGAAGACCATGGAGAAGGTGAGGATGATAAGGGAAAGGTTGAAAATAGCCCAAAGTCGACAAAAGTCTTATGCGGATGTGAGGAGAAGGGACCTTGAATTTAAGGTTGGTGATTGGATCTATTTGAAGGTCTCACCCATGAAGGGTGTCGTTCATTTTGGTTAGAAGGGTAAATTGAGTCCAAGTTTAGTGGGTCCTAATAGAGTGTTGAGGAGGATTGGTAAGATGGCCTATGAGTTGGAGTTGCCCGATGATATAAATATGGTTCATCCGGTCTTCCATGTGTCTATGTTGAGTAAGTGTGTGGGTGACCTAAATGCTCTTGTGCCTTTAGATGTTGTTGGTGTTGTTGAAGAAAATGTGACTTAGAAGAGGTCCCGCTAGAAATTTTGGATAGAAAAGTGAAGAAGTTGAGGAATAAGGATGCAGCTTTCATTAAGGTTCTTTGGAGAAACCAATAAGTTGAGAGTGCTACATGGGAAGCCTAGGCGGATATGCAAAAGCGATATCCCTATTTCTTCCATTTTACTCAAGCCTAAGGTACTAATTTTAAGTCCCCTACATGATTTCAATTCTTACCATTATTGTCATTTGCATGCATTCATGTTTATGTTGGCAAGTTTATGGTGATTTTTGACACTTATGTTGGGATTTTTGAAATGATGTTTTAATGCATTTGTTGCATTCATGAATGGGCTGAACCTATCTTGATTATTTCTCTCATATACTTTTCATTGACATTCGGGGATGAATGTTCCCAAGGAGGAGATATTGAAACGCCCCAAAAAGTGCCTGAAAATGTTCCTCGAAAATGTTCGTAATCTAATTTCCATAAATCTCAAAATCCATGCGTGATATTGAAAATTTGACTTCATATTCTTGATAAGGGGGCGAAATTGAGTGGGGAATGGGTTTAACCCCGATTTTAGAGCAACCGTAGAAAATTTTTGTTTTCCAAAAATTTCAATTTCCAAAAGCAGTACGTGTTGGCTCCGCAATGCGGAGCCATCACGGAGCAGTGTATTTTGTTGCTAGTTTTCTTATTTCGGCCTAAGGCTTTGGGGTCTTGGGCCTAAGTCTTCCTATGCGTAAAAACACCTATACTTAGTCATTTTTCAACCTTATATCATTGAAGACTTCCCTAAAACCATCTCTAACACTTAGACTAATAATTCACCCAAATTCAAGTGCCCCAAACACATTCCAAATACAAATAATTCACCCAAATTCAAGTTCCCCAAACTCATTCCAAATCTCAAGAAATTCACTCAAGCTTCAAGTACTCGTTCAAATCTTCATCAAGAAAGTCTCCAAAGTTGAGGTATGTTGGTTTCAACCATTTGGTCCGTTCACCCATGGTGCCCAAGTAAATTGCATGTTTTCAAGTTGATTTATCTATGGGTATTCTCATTATGAATTTGATTATGAACAATGTTGGGGTTTCCCAAAATGTTGACTATTTAGGCTTTTTTTGAGCTATGAATCTACGATCCATTATGAGATTCGATGAGGGGTTTCAACGTATCTTGCATGAGGGTATTACCAAGTGTTGGTGGGTTGATTTACTTTAAGTTTTCTCACGTAATTTCACTGTTGAATTATGATTTTGAACTAGCATTACACACCACCCGCCAAGTGTTTGATAAAATGTCTGGTCATTAGTACTTGAGTTATTAAGGGTCTATAGCATGGCTTATGAGTTAATTGACTTTATGAAGACAAAAGGAATGTATATATGTGTTGATTTCTTGAAAGGTATCTATAGTGTTGCAAGTTGACCACACCTTGTTGAGGGGGTGCTATGCCTCAATTGCCTTGCTGGGAGGCACTATGCCCGTACTACCATGTTGAGGGGTATATACCTTGGCCACCTTGTCAGGGGTGCTATGCCCGTACAACCATGTGGAGGATATACCTTGGCTACCTTGTCGGGGGGTGCTATGCCCGTACTACCTTATTGAGGGATATATACCTTACCCACCTTGTCGGGGCTGCTATGCCCGTACTACCAATTGAGGGGTAGATACCTCAATCACTTTCCAACGTGGTGATATGCCTTGGATTCCAAGTAATAGTTTGCTTGGTATATGATGATAGTCTCTTCCTACACATGTATTATATTCTATGCAAGTATGTTTTACTTTTATGTTGCTAATATACTATAGCTTGCTTATGACTATGCATTTTGACTATGCTACGTATCTCCTGTTGCATTGCATCCTACATACTTAGTACATTCAAACGTACTAACACATACTCTACGCCTACATGATTTTACCATGTAAGAACCGGAGCCTCTCACGATCATCCTCCTCGTGGCTAGTTGGTCATCTGGAAGATAAGCTATTAGTGAGACCTCAAGTTCAGGGACACTAGCTTGCACTCTTACTTTTGTTATCTCTTGATGTTGAACTTTGCTAATAACAAGGCGAGCCTGAAAAGTATCTTGGCCCCCGCCCAATCTATGCTAGAGGTATTGTTGGACAAGTGATGTATTTATGCTTGATATTTGACTCTTTTGATTATTCATGCTATTAAAGACTTCTCTTAGTCCCTTTATCCTTATATCTACTCTCTTGTTGTTGTTTAATTGCTTCCGCGACCAAGAATGTGTAAATGATATGCAATGAGGCTTGTTTGGGGTCCCTTCGGGTTCTAATTATCGTGTCACATCTAGGCCCTTAGGCTTAGGTCATGACAAACCCCTTAACATGGTAGTATGGGCATAGCATCCCCCGACAAGGTGGCCAAGGTATATACCCCTCAATATGGTAGTACGGGCATAGCACCCCCGACAAGGATATTGAGGCATAGCACTCCCTCAACAAGGTGTGGTCAACTTGCAACACTATAGATATCTTTCAAGAAATCAACACATATATACATTCCTTTCATCATCATAAAGTCACTTAACTCATAAGCCATGCTAAAGACCCTCAATAACGCAAGAACCATTAACAGGATATTTTATCTAACACTGGGCGGGTGTATAATTATAGTTCAAAATCATGTAATATCAAGAGTGAAATCATGTGAGGAAACTTAATTTAAATCAACCTACCAACACTTGGTAATACCCTCATGCAAGATACCATGAAACCCCTCAACAAATGTCATCATAGATCATAGATTCATAGCTCAAAACATGCCTAAATAGTCAACATTTTATGAAACCCCAAGATAGTTCATAATCAAATTCATAATGAGAATACCTATAGATAAATCAACTTGAAAACATGCAATTTACTTAAAAAGGAAGGTTGGGAACCACGGGTGAAAGGACCCAATGGTTGAAACCCACATATCTCAACTTTGGATATTTCCTTGATGAAGATTTGAATGAGAACTTGAAGGTTGTGTGATTTTCTTGAGATCCGAAATGAGTTTGGGACACTTGAACTGGGTTAAATATTTGTCTAAGTGTTAGAGAGGGTTTTGGGGAAAGTCTTCAATGAGAAGGGGTTGAAAATGACTAAGTATAGGTTTTTTTTAAGCATAGGAAGGCTTAGGCCCAAGACCCTAAAGGCTTAAGCCGAAATAAGAAAATTGGCAACAAAATACACTGCTCCGCGATAGTTTCGCAACACTAATTTTAGGAAAATAAATTTTTACTACGGTTTCTCTAAAATTGGGGTTATACCCATTTCCCACTCAATTTTTCCCCATGATCAAGAATATGAAGTCGGATTTTTGATATCACGCACGAAATTTGAGATATATAAAAATTCGATTATGAGCATTTTCGAGGCACATTTTTGGGCACTTTTTGGGGCGTTTCAATATTCCCCCATGGGAACATTCATCCTCGACTATCAAGGAAATGTATATGAGAGAAATAATCAAGATGAGTTTAGCCCACATTGAATGTGCATTAAAACATCATTTCAAAAATCTCAATATAATTGTCAAAATCACCATAAACTTTTCAACATAAACATGTATGCATGCAAATGACATAGGGGCTGAAAATTAAGACATGAAATCATATAGGGGACTTAAAGTAGTACCTTAAGCTAGAGTGGAATGAAAGAGATAGGGATATAACTTTTGCATGTCCGCCTCGACTTCCCATGTAGCACTCTCAACTTGTTGGTTTCTCCAAAGAACCTTGACGGAAGCAACATCTTTGTTCCTCAACCTCTTCACTTGTATATCCACTATTTCTACCAGAACCTCTTCATAAGTTAAATTGTCTTCAAAAACACCCACAACATCTAAAGGAACAACAACATTTGGGTCACCCACACACTTCCTCAACATAGACACTTGGAAGACCAGACGAACCATATTCATATCATTGGGCAACTACAACTCATAGGCCACCTTACCGATACTCGTCAACACTCTATAAAGACCCACAAATCTTAGACTCGATTTACCCTTCTTACCAAAATGAACCACTCTCTTCATGGGTGAGACCTTCAAATAGACCCAATCACCAACCTTAAATTCAAGGTCCCTTCTCCTCACATCGTCATAAGACTTTTGTCGACTTTGGGTTGTTTTCAACCTTTCCCTTATGATCCTCACCATCTCTATGGCCTCCATAACAAAGTCTGGGCCAAACAAAGCCATTTCACCCACGTCAAACCATCCAACCGGGGATCTACATCGTCTACTGTAGAAAGCCTCAAAAGGAGCCATACCAATGCTTGAATGATAACTATTACTGTATGCAAACTCAATAAGTGGAAGATTTTCATCCCAACTACCCTTCAACTCCAAAACACAAGCTCTAAGCATATCCTCAAGAGTTTGGATAGTTCTTTCGGCTAGGCCATCCGTTTGAGGGTGAAATGTCGTACTAAGCTTTACCTTGGTACTAAGACCTCTTTGAAAGGACCTCCAAAAGTGAGAAGTGAATTGAGCACCAGGATCTGAAATGATAGACAAAGGCACCCCATGCAATCTAACCAACTTATGAATGTACAACTTAGCATAATCTTCGGCGCCATAAGTATTCCTAACCGGTAGGAAATGAGCCGACTTTGTCATTCTATCAACCACAACACAAATGGAGTCGAAATGCTTCCTAGTCTTAGGCAACCCCAACCACAAAATCCATGTTAATTTCCTCCCGCTTCCAAGTAGGAATCTATATCTTGGGCTAGGCCACCCAGCCTTTGATACTCGGCTTTAACTTGTTGGCAATTGTGACAACCGGACACAAACTTAGCAAAATCTTTCTCCATACCACCCCACCAATACACTTTCCTCAAATCTCTATACATCTTTGTAGAACCCGGGTGAATCGAATAGGAACATTTATGAGCCTCATCTAAAACCTTCTTTCTCAATTCATCAATATTGGACACACACAATCTACCTTGGTTCTCCACCTTACCATCTCTCACCAAGGCCTTCAACTCTACTAAGGCGAGGTCAAGATCTTGCTTTGCCTTTACCTCCTCAACCAACGAAGATTTAGAACCATCAACAACCATGACACACCATTATCACCCTCGTCCAACCTAACCCCCAATATAGCCAACCGATGAACCTCTCTAACGACCTCCTTGCCACCACCATTGACATGAGCTAAGCTACCCGTAGACACCCTACTCAAAGCATCGTCCATAACAATAGCCTTACCTGGGTGATAATGCACACTCATATCATAATCCTTACAAAGCTCTAACCATCTTCTTTGTCTCAAGTTGAGATGTTTTTGGGTAAATATATATTGGAGAATCTTATGATCGGTGAACACATCAACATGAACCCCATATAAGTAGTGACGCCAAATTTTCAAAACAAATACCACGGCGGCCAATTCAAGATCATGAGTAGGATAATTCTTTTCATGCACCTTAAGTTGTCTTAAGGCATAAGCTATCACCTTACTATTTTGCATCAAAACACAATCCAAACCAATTCTTGAGGCATCACAATACACAACAAGCCCATCCAACCTTTCTGGTAGAGACAAGATAGGAGCGGAAAAGAGCTTATCTTTCAAAGTTTGGAAGCTCTTTTCACATTCATCGGTCCACACAAATTTTGCCTTCTTTTGGTTAACTTATTCATGGGAGAAGAAATAGAAGAGAACCCACTAATAAACCTTCGCTAGTAACCTACCAAACCCAAGAAACTTCTATGTCCGATGGAGTCAAAGGTCTCGGCCAATTTGTAATTACCTCCGTCTTCTTAGGATCCATCTTAATACCATCACTCGACACCACATGACCTAGAAATGCAACCTCTTTCAACCAAAACTCACATTTTTCATATTTGGCATACAACTTCTCCTCTCTCAAGATTTGCAACACAATCCTCAAGTGATCTACATGCTCCTCCTCACTATGGGAATAGATCAAGATATCGTCAATGAATACCACCATAAACAAGTCAAGGTAGGGTTTAAAGACCCTATTCATAATATCTATGAAGATAGCCGGTGCATTAGTAAAACCGAAGGACATAACCACAAACTCATAGTGCTCATACCTAGTGCGGAAGGCCATCTTAGGAATGTCACACTCCCTCACCTTTACTTGGTGATACTCGAACCGAAGATTAATCTTAGAAAAGTTACTAGCCCCTTGAAGTTGGCCAAAAAGATCATCTATCCTCGGTAGAGGATACTTATTCTTCACAGTGACCTTATTAAGTTGCCAGTAGTTAATGTACATTGATAGAGTACCACCCTTTTTCTTGATAAACAACATCGGTGCACCCCTAGGTGATTGGCTAGGCCTAACTCTTCTCCAAAAAATTCCTCAATTGCTCCTTCAACTCCGTCGAGGCCATATGGTAAAGGGGAATAGAAATGGGATGAGTATCGGAAAGGAGGTCTTTCAGGAGGAGCACCGAGAAGCTTATTAGGAAAGACATTAAGGAATCCATTAACCAATGGAACCGACTCTATGGGAAGGACTTCGGACTCAACATCCCTAACCCTCACCAGATGATAGAGATAGCCCTTAGAAATTAACTTTTGTGCTATTATGTAAGAAGTAAACCTACCCTTGACCACCACATCATGACTCTCCCACTCAAGAAGGGTTCATTACGGAATTTAAATTTGACCGTATGGGTTCTACAATCAACAGAGGCTTAAATATGCATGAAACCAATCACATCAAAATCCACCATATCTAATTCAACAAAATTACAAGGCAACATTTTATGCAAAATGGAAACGGCACAATTTCTATCGAACCTTCTAGCAACAATAGATGCACCAACGTGAGTAGACATCTTATATTTTGTCACACAACAATTCGAGTTTAACATGAAACTTTTTTGGCAATAAAAGGAGTAACAAAAGAAAGAATGGCACCCAGGTCTATCAATGCATACACATCAAAATCAAACACTTTTAACATACCAGTGATGACATCGGGCACCTCATCTACCCCTTGCCTCCTTTGAAGAGCATAGAATCGATTGTGCCTTTGGGCACCACTTTTTGACCTCCCCTTCCTCTAGGACTCACATTTGTACCTTGGCCTTGTAGACTACTATATCTACCCTTGTTGCGATTACGAGGACAATCCATCACCTTATGACCCACTTCACCACACCCATAACAAGCATTAGTGTTCCAGAAACATGGGCCATCATGGCCTTTCCTGCATCTTGGGCACATAGCATTAGGCACCACACCACCACCACCTTGGATCCTTGGGTTATCATTAGCAAACCTTTTATTTGGAGCATTTAAAGACTCTGGGGCTTGATGAAATCGGCCACC
The DNA here is from genome assembly GCA_026153255.1 of Solanum medicagineum. Taxonomy (NCBI): domain Eukaryota; kingdom Viridiplantae; phylum Streptophyta; class Magnoliopsida; order Solanales; family Solanaceae; genus Solanum; species Solanum medicagineum. Next base: position 6,037 of record JAPFFP010042240.1, on the reverse strand, counting down.
CTTGGGACCGTGGAATCTATCTTCAAAATCTCTTGGCCTTATTACCTCTTATCTTTCTTAAATTTTTCCTCCTCCAATTGTTCAACATAAGTCATGAGGCAGGACAAACCCATATCACTTGTCAACATGGCGGCATGACACTCCTCATTCACCAAATCGGATACACCAATCACATACTTGTTTATCCTAAACCTTGGCCGGGCCACTAATTGTGGGGCATAGTTAGAGAGTTGGTTGAACTTGAGGTCATACTCCCTCACACTCATCGACCCTTGCTTTAGATTCATGAATTCCATTATTTTGGCCTCCCTTAACTTAAGAGGGAGGAACCGATTGAGAAATGCCGCCTCAAACTCCTCCCGAAGGATCATATTGTTGTTCCCCTTCTCCTCCTTCCGTTGAGTAAACCATATTTGGGCTACCCCTTTGAGTTGGTAGGCCGCCAGCTCCGATTTTTCCTCCTATCTAACACCCATAATAGACAATACTTTGTACACCTTATCAATAAATTCATGAGGATCCTCATCCATTTTAGACCCATAGAACTCCAGTGGGTTCATCCTCATAAAATCTCTCACCTTAGATGCCGAAGTAAGAGCATGAGGGGCTTGGGCCCCTTGGTTGATTTGATTAGTTATAGCTTGAGCCAACATGGCAATAGCATCCTAGAACTCTTCATGAGCTGGTTGTTCTTCGGGTGTACGAGCTCTTCTTCCTCTTGGGAAAGGCATGATCTAAAACAGCAAAGAACATTCATTAGGGTGAAAGCCTTACCTTAACTTCTATAGCACGACATAGATCAAGAAGAAGGGAAACATTTCCTAAAATGCCTCATAGCCTCTTACTCATAGTTGTGGTGCACTTCACAACCATAAATAAGACTCTAATTGACGTGGTGTGTTGGATTCCGAGGACCATTAACAATCTAGTGCTCTGATACTAAGTTTTTCATGACCCAACCCTAGGGCCTAGACGTGACACAGCGAATAGGAACTAGAAGGGACCTAAAACAAGCCTCTTAGCATATCATTTACACAACCTCGGTCGTGGAAGCAATTAAACAACAACAAGAGAGTAGAAATAAGGATGAAGGGACTAAGGGAAGTCTTTAATAGCATGAATCATCAAAAGAGTCAAAGCTCAAGCATGAATACATCACTTGTCCAACAACACCTCTAGCATAGATTGGGCGGGGGGCCAAGACACTTTCCGGGCTCACCCTTTTAGTAGCAAAGTTCAACATCAAGAGAAAATAAAATTAAGAGTGCATTTGAGAATACAAACTCTTGTTGTATCCCTAGTGTCCCCAACTTGAGGACTCACTAATAGCATCTATTCAAGATAACCAACTAGCCACGAGGAGGATGATCGTGAGGGGCTCAGGTCCTACATGATTTAGTCATGTAGGCATAGAGTATGCTTTAGTACGTTTGAATGTACTAAGTATGTAGGATATAATGCAACAAGAGATAGACAACATACTCAAAATGCATAATCATAAGCAAGAGATAGTATATTAGCAACGTGGTATGCACCAATGCTTGAACTAAAACATGCTTCTATAGAACAAAATAAATGTGTAGGAAGAGACCATTATCATAGACCAAGCAAACTAGTACTTGGAATCCAAGGCATATCACCCCCTTTGATGGTGATTGAGGTATCTACCCTTCAATTGGTAGTACGGGGCATAGCACCCCCGACAAGGTGGCCAAGGTATATACCCGTCAACATGGTAGTACGGGCATAGGACCCCCCGACAAGGTGGCCAAGGTATATACCCCTCAACATGGTAGTATAGGCATAGCACCTCCTGACAAGGTGGCTAAAGTATATACCCCTCAACATGGTAATACGGGCGTAGTAACCCCCTCCCCCTCCGAGAAGGCGATTGAGGTATAGCACCCCCTCAACAAGGTGTGGTCAACTTGCAACACTATAGATACTTTTCAAGAAATCAATACATATATACATTCCTTTCATCATCATAAAGTCACTTCACTCATAAGCCATGCTATTGACCCTTAATAACTCAAGAACCATTAACTTAACATTTTATCAAACACCTGATGGGTGTGTAATGATAGTTCAAAATCATGTAATTCAAGAGTGAAATAATATTAGAAAACTTAATGTAAACCAAACCACCAACACTTGGTAATACCCTCACGCAAGATACATTGAAACTCCTCATCAAAATAGATCATAGATTCATAGCTCAAAACACACCTAAATAGTCAATATTTCTTTAAATCCCAACATATTTCATAATCAAATTCATATTGAGAATACCCATTCAACTTGAAAATATGCAATTTACATAAAAAGGAAGGTTAGGCACCATGGGTGAAAGGACCCAATGGTTGAAACCCAGATACCTCAACTTTGGAGATTTCCTTGATGAAGATTTGAATGAGAACTTGAAGCTTGAGTGAATTTCTAGAGATCTGGAATGAGTTTGGGACACTTGAATTTGGGTGAAATATTTTTCTAAGTTTTAGAGAGGATTTTTGGGAAAGTCTTCAATGATATGGGGTTGAAAATGACTAAGTATAGGTGTTTTTACACATACGAAGGCTTAGGCCCAAGACCCTAAAGCCTTAGGCTGAAATAAGAAAACTGGCAACAAAATACACTACTCTGTGCTGTATCTGCGTTGCAGAGCCAACCCGTACTGCTTCTGGAAATTAATATTTTTGGAAAACAAAATTTTGCCACGATTGCTCTAAAATCGGGGTTATACCCATCCCCCATCAATTTTGCCCCCGGTCAAGAATATGAAGTCAGATTTTGATATCACGCACAAATTTTGAGATATATGAAAATTACGATTATGGGCATTTCCAAGGCACATTTTTGGGTAATTTTTGGGGCATTTTAGTCCATTCCTTTGCAATATAAGAATTACCATGAAATTATCTTTCTCCATTAGTAGGTTTCTCCTCAAGAGTTTGGGCCCACCTTCCTCTAGTGTTTGGCATGATCTAGCATAGCAAGGAACAATCATTAGGTGGGGGAAGACTTTTCACAACTCTATAGCACGACTTAGAACATGAAGTAGGGAAACATTTCCAAAAACGTCTTATTGAAGAAGGGAAATATTTCCTAAAACGTCTCATAGCCTCCTATTCATAGTCATGGCACGCTTCACAACCATGAATAGGACTTTAATTGATGTGGTTTGTTGGACTCCAAGGATCTATTAACCAGTGCTCTGATACAAAGTTTTTCACGACCCAAGCCTAGGGCCTAGATGTGACATCGCGAATGGGGAACCCGAAGGAACCCCAATCAAGCCTCTTAACTTGTCATTACACATCATTGGTCACGGAAATATGTAAAGGCATAAAGTAAGAATAAGGGACAAGAGGGCTAAGGGATAGCTTACAAAACATCATCATTTAGAGACAAAGAGTCAAAGCTCATATCACAGATACACAACTTGTCCAACAAACACCTCTAAATACATAGATAAGCGTGGGGGCCAAGACAAGGTAACTAAGCTCACCCTCATAGTCAAAACAGAACATAACGTAGAGTGTCTCAATAAAAAGCAAGGGAAAACATAGACCAAGGTCCTCGAAATGGAGGACTCACCAACTAGCTTGAGTAGCACCAAACTAGCCACGCGGAGAAGGAGGATGATCAACTTGGGCTCCGGTTCCTACATGGTGATGTCATTTAGGCAAGAGTATGTTTTAGTACGTTTGAATATACTAGGTATGTAGGATGCAATGCAACAAGAAATAGGCATCATATCCGAAAAGCATAACAATAGGCAATAGGCATAATATAGCAATATGACATGTATCCAACGCTAAAGTGAAACATGCTTAAGAAACCCTTACTCATATAAGATATCATATGTGTAGAATAGACCAAATTAGATTTCCAAAGTACAAACTCTTTGGTAGGTTAGTGATGATGCCGCCCCATCACTCAGGTGGTGAAGTAATAACCCTTCACTCGGTTGATGAGTACAAATCCCCAACTCGGTTGGTGATAATGCCTCCCCATCACCTAGGTGGTGATGTACTAACCCTTCATTCGATTGATGAGTACAAACCCCCCATCTCGGTTAGTGATGATGCCGCCCCATCACTAGGTAGAGAAGCACTCACCCTTCCCTCGGTTAATGAGTACAAACCCCCATCTCTTTTATCCGAGTTCTTAGACCCCCCGGATTAGGCATGGTCTAATGCAAAACTTTATATGGAATTTATCATATACATACATCATCATAACATCATTCATATCATATCTTATGCTTGGACCTTCAACTCTACAAAAACCCTAGCTGGACATTTTATCAAACACTTGGGGGTGTGTAATGGAGGCAAAAGACCATGCAATTTAAAGATGAAATTATGCAAGAAAATATGTTGTGAAACCATCAATCAACACCTTGTAATACCCCCAAGATATTCACATCAAAACCCCTCATCAAATCCAATATTAGATCCAAGATTTAGAGCTCAAAACATGCTAAAACAACCATACTTACATGAACTCAATCATTGTGCAGTAACTTTCTTAATATACAAGATCCATATGTAAAATCAACTTTAAATCATGCAAATTGAGTAAAAAAAGAGATTAAGGAACCATGGGTGGAAGAACTCAATAGCTAAAACCTACATACCTTAGATTTGGAGAAGCTCTTGGTGAAGATTGAAAATGGAAGCTTGAAGCTTGAAGGAAATCTTTAGTTCCAGATGAGGATCTTGAGACTTGAACTTTGGAGTGAAAATATGGCTAATTATTTTGACTGAGTATTGGGGAATATTTGGGATAGTATGAGGGTGAAATAAGGCAAAGTATAGGTAAAAACACGTTTGGGAACAGTTAGGCCGAATACCCCAAAGTCTTGGACCGAGATAGAAATAACTTGCAGCGAAATACACAGCTTTGCGATGCAGACCTGTTGCGAAGGCCAAATTAACACATGTTCATGATGGCTTCGCGTCACGGTGCTATCACGGACTGTCTCTGGAAATTGAAATTTTGGAAATTTGAAATTAGGATTTGATTGCTCTGAAATCGGGGTTAGACCCTTTTCCCCCTAATTTTGATCCCCTAAACTAGAATATGAAGTCGGATTTTTGAAATAGCAAATGGATGAGATATATGGAATTTAAAATTCCAAGCATTCTGAGGCACGTTTTTGGGCACTTTTTTTAGGGGGTGGGGGGGTCGTTACAATATCTCCCTTTTGTGAACATTCATCCCCGAATGTACAAGAGACGTACAAGACAATAGTGATCATCAACAAATTAGCCCCAACAGGAATGCAACATAACATGTAAAATACCATTTTTAAATTCTCAACATAAGTGTAAAATCATCATAAGTTTACCAACTTAAGCATTAACGCATATGAATGACATAGGGGCTAAAATATGAACTTGAAACCACATAGGGGACTTAGGATTAGTACCTTAGACTTGAGTAGAGTGAAAAAAATAAGGATATCGCCTTTGCATGTCTGCTTCCGCCTCCCATGTAGCACTTTCGACTTGTTAGTTCCTTCAAAGGACCTTAATAGATGCCACCTCTATGTTCCTCAATATCTTTACTTGCCTATTCAAGATATGAACTAGAACCTCCTCGTAAGTCAAGTAACACCGAGTGAACCAAATTCATTTTACTAGGAAACTTCAACTCATAAGCTACCTTTCCAACCCTCTCTTTCACCTCATAAGTAACAAAATGCCTTGGATTCAACTTCCCTTTTTTACCAAAATGGACCACAACATTCATTGGAGAAACCTTCAAATAGACCTAATCACCCACTTGGAATTCTAGGTCTTTACTTCTTACATTGGCATAGGATTTTTGATGACTTTGGGTTGCTTTCAACCTTTCCCTAATCATCCTAACCTTCTCAAGAGCCTCCATAGGGCCCGTTATGATGGTAGGTTCTACGACTCCAAGGGTGGTGGTTATTGTCACGCCCCAAATTCCCGTAGGGCGGACCGGCACCCGTTACCGATAAGGCTCGGGAGAACCAACCTATAACTATGCTCGTTCTATCCAT
>JAPFFP010042239.1:0-37035 GCA_026153255.1 Solanum medicagineum | reverse complement strand
TGCATGGGTTCATTTGAGTTATTACTTTATGTACAGTATATCCTGCCTTACATACTCAGTACATTATCTCGTACTGGCGTCCCTTATGGGGGACCTGCATTTCATGCTGCAGGTATAGGTGCAAGTAGATCTCCCCAGTAGGAGTACAGGATATTCAGTTGCTGTCATCAAGCTCCAGGTTGCCTCGGGGCTTTGTATATGTCTAGACCTTATGTTTATATTGTATAGTTAGTTGAGGCGGAGCCTGTCCCGACCCTTGTCAGATGTTTCTCCTTATTTAGAGGCTTTGTAGACTATATAAAGTGGAAGTGAAGTCATGTCTCGTACTTTAAACACCGTGGTCCCAACGGCCTAGTCACATGCATTTCCTTTTGGCTTGTTATCACTGTTTATTTGCTTAAGGCATGTTAAAGGTAGAAACCCCTTATAATATGTATAGAACGCATATTGTTATAGGTTGGTTCTCCCGAGCCTTATCGACAACGGGTGCCGGTCCGCCCTACGGGACTTTGGGGCGTGGCATATATTATCTTATGACAGCCCAGAACTCTATCCTCACAAGTACCTATGTTTGAAGCCTCGATCTTATATGTGGGAAGTGTATTGCGATCATAATAGACCTCTAGTACTTAGTTGAGTTCAAAACTTTTCGATAAATGTGTTACTAGCCTTAAAGTATGCAAGGTTAAACTTTGAATATCCATAACTCTTAGCACACAAAGAATTAGAAGTCTGATGACATACCAAATTAAAGCTCTTTGAATTAGCTTTCAAACGCAGTTAGTTTCACCTCATTTGGTGCTTGGAGTCAAAAGTTATGGCCGATTTACTGACGACTGCCAGTGTAGAGTTGCAATATGAGACCCAGTTACGGGTCGTAAATCACAGTACGACCCGTATCGGTATCTCGTGGAAAAAGTTAGCAAACTTCAATTTTCAGCCCCAAACTTTACGGGCCCATCTATGGGTCATAGAACCCTCTACAGGTTGTAAAATGGGTCCCGTAGAAAGTTCCAGAGACCTAAAAAATTGTTCAAAAGTTTACGAAAGGTCCCTTACGAGCCGTAGACGGTCTCATAGGCAACTTGACCAGAAATTTTAAAGAGGGATATTTTCGACTTTTCTCATCCTTTTAAGCCTAAACTTGTCAGTTTTCACCTAATTAAACCCCTTAGATGTGATTATTCATCTGATTAACTTCAAAATTCTCCAAGCACTCTGAACATAGTTTCAAAGGGAAAAAAGCTAGGGTTCAAGAATCCTCTTCAATTCTTCAAAGAAACAAATTCTAAGGTATATAAGGCCCTCCAAATGTTGTTCTACTATTATTTTGTATCTATAACCACCAGATTCTACCCAAGAATATATCTATAAGTTGAGATCAAGGTTTCCTACATTACTAGTAAATTTCATCAAAATGTTATTCATGCATTTTTCCTTGATAAGAACCATGACTTTTGCTGATTTTATTATTGAATTAAGATATTGAGACAACAATTTCAGTTATGGTTACATTAATGAGAACCCTATAGCTATATCATGAAAAGTTACTATGTTCACAATTTTGAGTTAAGTTTAAGGAGTACTAAAACTTCTATATTTACAAAATAGCCAAAGTAATGAAGTTATGATTTGAGACCCATTGTATTGATGCAAATTCAATCAAAAGAAGAGATGAGTTGAGAAATGTTTAAGAAAAGCTAAAGTTGGGCTAAGTCCTAAAGAGAAGAAAGTAATACTTTGAGCAAGAATACTCCTTTAACTATGAGCATTATAAAGGTTATTTTTGGAATAGTATTGAGCACCGATATTAGTAAGAGTAATAATAACTTGAACACATAAATTACGTAGCCAGCATAGGATAGTATTGTACCAAAAGTACAACTCCTCATTGCCACTGAGATGGCCCAGTTTTGGGATGGATCCACTCCTGTAGTTTTTGTTCCTTACCCCGACAAAGTATGGGACGACTCTGACAGCATGGGAAAGACGTTGTATCATCACAAAACTCATAGGAGTGGTTGTCGGTTAGAGAAAATCCCCAAGTTAAAACAAGCTAGTTTTGACATACAGACTTTCAACATATGTTCTATTTTCAGCATGTACTGCATTTACTATTTATGCTACTTTATGTTGAGACATGTTTTAGTTACTTTGAGCATAGTGCCTTATCCTAAGTTTCTGTTTTGGCCATTTTACCTACCTTGCATTCCACATACTGACGTCCTTTGGATCTGCATTATTTTATGATGCAGACGTAGGTGACAGAGTTTCTCAGCAGACGCTCCCTTGAGGACCGGCCATCCATCCAGCTATTGGTGAGGCCTCTTCTTTAACCTATATGTGAGCTCAATTCACCGAAATCATTTTTATAAAAACATATGTGAGCTTAACCCACCGAAAATTTCATAAATTCAATGATCTTGAATGTATATACTATAAATGAGATGCGAATAGCATGGGTAACAGAGATTCAAACTTAAATTAATAATACATTGTGAAATTCAAGTAAAGATATAAGTAAAATTCACATCTAAATCATAATAGAGATTACCCATGCACAAAACAAGTTTTAAAGAGTCATGTACATTCATAACTTCGTAACTTCATTGCAATTAATCATATTAGGGCTTAAATCACTTTAAAATCAACAAGAAAACATAGCCCATACATCAAGTGAATTTAATAATCAATAATATTGAAAACCCATATTTAAAGTAAGCTAAGATTCATGCAATTCAAGTAAAAGGGTCTTGGATTTTGTTGGTTGAAAGGGACCGAGAAGCAAACCTACATACCTTAGCTAATGAAGAAGATTCAAGAAGAAATTTAGTGAAGAAATAGCCCTTCCTTGATCCCCCAAGCATAAATTCCTACTAGACTTCTTTTTTAGGGAGACTTGAGAGAATTTTCAAATGTGAGGAATGAATTTGAATGAGAGTAATATGAGTTAGGTCATTAGGAAGTCTTTAGGTAGCATAGAAAGTCACAAAAGACCCTTAGAAAAACCCATAATTACAAAAACTACATTAGTGGAATGAGTTGAAAAATTGAATATTTACGTCTTAGGGGCAACCATACAAGCCGTGCTAGGTCTAATGGACCATATGCATGGTTCGTGATCCAACACTTAGAAAACTTTTTCTTGATGAAGGTCTGAAACAGTAATCCCATACTTAGAATTTTTCAGCGAAATCACTCCCATGGAGGGCCACACGAGCTGTATATGACACACAGACCGTATGATTGCCCGTACCTGTAACGTTCGATAAAATTATGAAAATACCCCTAGAGTAGAGATGTGCACATAATGCGTCTTCCCATGCCCTGATGGCAAATCGGAGGCTATATATGTGATCAGCATGAAAAATTGGGTGGGAAAGTGGTCCCAGTTGATTTTTACATCAACCAGATCAAGAGATAATTTTTCGATGTGAAAACGAATTTAAGAACGAGTGCACGACAGGTGTGCAATGCGCTCCTACCGCGGACCCACACTTAACTTTTGTCCAAATATTTTCTAAGGGATTAGAAAACACGTTCGGAGAATTTTTGTCGAGACACACCAAAAATGTCATAATGTTTCCGAGGTGAACTTTTTTTCAAATTTCGTGAGGCGCATTCCAGATCTTTCTCAACCTCTCCTAAACTTAAAAAACGATTAATATAGGTTATTTTGAGTATAAAATAGGTTTTAATCCCCATTCTTAAGCCTTTTCTAACTTCTAACAAAGGCTAGGGCCACGTAAAAGAGAGGACGAGCTAGGGTTCAAGAGGATTGAGGAGAATTCGTGTGAGATTAATTGTCAAATCTTCATACCAGATATGTAAGACAAAACTAAAACATGGGAATGTTCTTCCATGTGCCCCCATCGATGGTAATAGAGGAGTTAAGAGTATAATGAGTCTACATAGATGTCTCTTAAAGTTTTGTTGTAAATTATATGTATATTTTTATGTGCTTTCATATATTGATGATCATCATAAACTTGACTTACTAATTTAATGCTTTTACATGAGTTATTGCACAAACCCTATATGCTATTTTGTAAAGATTGCATGAATGAACCTAGGGATTGAGTCTAGAGCCATGACTTGAGTATGATGATAAGTTAACAGAGCTTGATGGTCCCATGAGTCTTCATAATTTGATTCTAGAGATTTTTCTAATTGGCTTCCTTCTAATAATTGATCTGAGTCCTTGAGTTGAGTTATTGAGATAATGAGAGTCTCTACGAGATTAATTGAGATGAGATAATTGAGATGAGTAGTCTTATGCGCATTGAGTCTCAGGAGGAGTATCTAGCATCAAAATGAGTAAGACTAAGTCCAACTCACACTCATTGATTACGTCGCCAAGCGTTGGAGAAGACTAAGTCCATTAGAGTCAGACAGGTTCCTATCTTAAGGACTAAGTCTGTTAGAGTCGGACAAGTTCTCATTCTGTGGACTAAGTCCACTAGAGTTGGGAAAGTTCTCATTCCGTGGACTAAGTCCGTTAGAGTCAGACAAGTTCTCATTTTGTGGACTAAGTCTGTTAGAGTTGGACATGTTCTCATTCCCTGGACTATGTTTGTTAGAGTTGGACCGGTCCTCACCTTAACATCTTGAAACAATATGACTTAATAGGTTAATTGTCCATATCCATCATTGATTCGAGTTGTTCTTTACCTGGCACGTACAAAACATCTATGGCAATATCAGCGGGATTGTTGTACAATCACTAGCTCATAAGTGATTGTTGTCGCATAAGAGAAACTCCCAAGTAGGCTCTACACTTATAGTACTCTGAGTCGAGTTGAGTCGAGTTGAGTTGAGTTGAGTAGATTGATGAGGTATGATTGGTATTGAAGTGTCACTTGTCTACTCTTTATTCTTGCTTTAGATAGACATTTGACATTCTGATTGAGTATCTTCTGATTTCATGTTATTTCTATATTATTCTACCTGTACTTGTTTCACTCAGCCATTTTACATACTCGTACATTCCACTTACTGATGTCCCTTTTGGATTGCATCATTCCATGATGCTGATACAGGTATTAGAAGTCTTCAACAGGTGTTTCATTGGGGATCTATTCACATTCAACTAATCGGTAAGGTCTCTTTATTTTTGAATGATTCCTATATTATTATCGTCTAGCTACTAGAGTTTAGATTTTCTTTCATTTGATTTGAGGTAGCCATGAAACTGTCATTGGCACCATTTGATTATGATAGATGCTTCACAGACTAGAGTCGAGTTTTGATTGCAGATTTTATGAGCTAGCTTCCTTTAGGCTAGCCTATTATATATATATATATATATATATATATATTAAGATAGCCACCATTTATTATCTTTAGTCTTTCACTGATTGATTAGTTTATTGAATGAATGAATGTGATGAGGCCAAGTAGTTCGCTTGAGAAATAACAATAGTCTCTGAGTGCTGGCCACGTCTATGTACCAGGGGCATGACAGTATCACGTCCCTTAGAAAAAATCCTCCACGACAAGTTCCGAGACAGCGATTTTATGCTTAGAAAAATTTCACTCCGGAAGCCATACGAGACGCCATACGGATCATACCACTTTTTATGGACTGTATACTTGGCCGTACCCTTATATTTGTCCCAAATCGTGGCAATTTCAAGATCAAGGCTACCATACGACCCTCCACACGGTCCATAAAGCCTCACACGACCCGTGTGCGGTCCAAGTATGGTATCTCTTAGTTCAAAACTCCACGACTAAGCTCTAAAACCCCACACAAGACGAAGGGTTGCTCCAAGGAGACTTTACACGGTCTGTCTAGCCTTACATGGACCATGAGGGCTCCTTTAGAGTGTCACCTTGGTCTAAAACTTTTTGAAACTGGGAGTTTCAAGCTCCAATGAGGTCGTACAACGTCCAGGGTCCTTACATCATTCCAGCATCTAGATGGCTCTTATTGAAGCCTTGTATCTAGATTACTTATGGGTTTGTTTGATTTTGTTGCAGTGGATAGGCTTAATACTAATTTGCTTAGAGTTGCCATAGAGCAGGTTTGGTCAATTCAAAGTCAGTTATTGATAGACCAAACTGATAAATATACGCATTGGATCTACCTCATCAAGTTGGCTCATCTTAAGACAAGTACTCATGAAGTCTAACAATCAGGAGGTGGAAGCATTCCTAGTTTATTTGATTCTCTATTCCACTTGCACCAGATTATAAAGTTGGATCATCTTTGTATTAGCCAGATTGTTAGACTTCATGGGGTACCTGTCTCTATTATGTCTAATCAGAGTACTTTGTTCACATCTAACTTTTGGATGTCCTTGCAACATAGGTTAGACACTCAGTTAGTTTTGAATATGACATTTCACCCTTAGACAGACTAGTACTCTGGGAGGACTATTTAGGTGCTAGAGGATATGCTTTGAGCATGTGATGTTCATTTTGGTGCCAAGTGGAACCAAAATTTCCTTTTGGCAGAGTTTAATCATAATAACAGTTATCATTCCAGCATCCAAGTGGCTCTTTTTGAGACTTTGTATGATTGAAGATGTGGATCACCCATAGGTTTGTTCGATTATGTTTTAGTGGATAGCATTAATACTGATTTGCTTAGAGATGCCACAGACCAGTTTTATTGATTCAAAGTCACTTGTTGATAGAGCAAAATTGCCAGAAGAGTTATGTTGATAGGAGTGCTTGACTCTTAAAGTTCATGGTGGGTGATCGAGTGTGGTTGACGTCGATGAAGGGTGTCATGAGGTTCAAGAAGAATGTCGAGCTCAGGCCTACGAATATTAGACCTTTTGAAAACCTCGAGTGAATGGGAGAAGTGGCCTACAGACTTGCTTTACTGCCTAGTGTAACTTATGCATAGCCAGTGCTTCATGTCTCAATGCCACAACATTACATCTTGGATGAGTCTCATGTGATTTGTCTTGATTCGGTGGAGTTGGGCCTAGATTTGGCCTAGGAGAAGGAGTCTGTCGCCATATTACACAAACATATCAAGAAGTTGAGAACCAAGTAGATAGCTTCAATGGAGGTTTAGTGGCAGCATCAGCCTGTGGGAGAGGCTATTTGGGAGACCGAGTTTCATATGCAAATCCATTAGCCTTATATTTTTGATACTTTAGGTGCGTCCTTTGCCTTACGTTCAAGGACGAACATAGTTTTTAGTGATGGATGATGTAATGTCCCTGAAGGTCACTTTTTACATTTTTAGCAAAAAAAAGAAGAAGAAGGTTAGCTCAGTATCGATACCAGATACATCTAGCACATGACAAAAGAACTAAACTGTTCAACTTAAGCAATCAACAAAACAAATATGCCATAGTTAACTAATCTGATGTTTAGACCACTGCAGCTTAAAGTACAAATATATATGGTCTTTATATTATAAATAAGTATCAAAAGAACTATAGTTAAGAAAAATCGCAAGCAGTACTGATGTTTTAAATATATGTGGTCTATATATTATAAATAAGTATCAAAAGAACTATAGTTAAGAAAAATCGCAAGCAGTACTCATGACAATCACATTATAATATTATGCTTCCGAAAAGGACTAATTAGGGGAATTACATAGCAAGAAACCATGACCGTTGCTGGCTCCAACAAGTACAACTAGTATGACGTCAAAAATTAAAAAAATATATCAGAAGATTACATAGTTGATAGCGTAACAGATAGAGATAATTGGTGTTGACATTAGTCGATGTAAATTTATCTAATTTCAGATGATTACTCTTGTTCGAATTATTGGCCTTATCTCATTGGTTGAGTCTGGTTTTTTATATTGGAGAAAGTCAAGGGTTTGATTCTATTAAGCTAATGACTTTGAGTAAATTCCTAAATCAAATTCCTAAATTCTTTATCCTTGCAATGCTGTGTTTCTGTCAAAATGAAAGAAATGGCAAAAACTAGAAGCAAGGAAACAACAAAAACTAGTACGGAAGCAATATAGTTTAAGGAGATCCTTCACATGTGTACTTGAAAAGAACTTGAGAACAAGGGATGATCTTATATGTTAATTGTTATGAGTTTTTTCTATGTTCTTTGTCCCTTGGGCTGGAAAAGGGCTGAGTAGGCTTTCAAGATAGAATTCAGCAAATTGACTGTCATGACAGTTAGTAATATCTGAATATCTGAAAGTGTCATCTTTTGAATTGTATATCATGGAAGTTGTCCTAAACATCTACAATATTTCACCTTTATTTGACATGAAAAAGTTTGCAAAACCATTCATCATTTGGATACGTGATGATAAGCATCTTTATCCAAGATCCTTTAAATCCATACTCTTTCATAACCGAAGCTCCTATATGAGTTGTCTTATAATCAGTAAAGATAGACAGATCACTTCCCAACTTTCCACAAGCAATTCAGTTTCCTCTTCTCCATACGAGTTACATTCCTATTGTTGAGTTGAGTTCTTATCTCTGAGTTGCTGCTCCTCTTGAGTCTATGTTCGAGTATGCATATCTTTAATTGTATCGCGCCTAATGATGATGTTAGAAATAGTCTTTCAATTCTGAATCCTGAATTGAGGTTGATTTATGGAGTATGAGTATTCTATATCCAAGTATTTGAGTTCATTCTTGATAGGTCCCTAGTTTCTCATCATTTGATGACAAATGATCCCAATGGGAGAATATTGTGACACTCCATAACTCTATCCTCACATGTACCTATGTTTCAAGCCTCACTCTTATAAGTGGGAAGTGTATTAGGGTCAAAGAGAACTCTAGTACTTAGTCAAAGTCAAAACTTTCCTATAAATTAAGTTTCTAGTGTTGGATTATGCAAGGGTCAACTTTAAATGATCATAACTCTTAGCACACAAAGAATTAGGTGGTCCATGACCTACCAAGTGAAAGCTCTTTGATTAGCTTTCCAACGCTCCTAGTTTTCACCTCATTTGGAGTTCGGAGTCAAAAGTTATGGTCGTTTTACTAAAGACTGTCAGTTGTAAAGTGTACATACGAAACCCAATATAGGCCGTGAAAAAAAGTATGGCTCGTCTGTTAACTCATGGAAAAAGTCCTTAAAATTCACTTTTTAGGTCCCCAGATTCTACAAACCAATCTACGAGTTATAGAAACTTCTACAAATGATAGATTAGGCTCGTGAAAGTGATCCATAGACCTTAAAATTTAGCCAAAATTTTATGGAAGAGTACCTACAAGGCTGTGGAAATTCCTACAGGCCATAGATGGGCCCGTAGATGACTTTTGACAGCTTTTTAAGAAAGATTATTTTGGTCTTTTCCCACTCTTTCAAAGCATAAAACTAGCACTTTTACAACTAAATAAAACCATAAACATGTTTGTTCAACATTTTTATGCTAAATCTCACTCTCTCAAACTTAAGGCAAGGGTTCAAAGGAGAAAAAAAAACTAGGCTTTAAAGTAAAAACTTGGGAATTCTTCCAAGCTGTTTCAAGGTTCAAAACTTCCAAGTATGTAAGGTGAACCAAAACATGGATTCTGTTCTTCTACGTGCCCATAACCCGGATTGATGGAGTTGTAGGTAAATTGAGTCTCCCATGAATGTATTTTTGAAGGTTTTTCTTAAAATCTAATGTATTTCAATATAATCTTGCACGAATTACTTTTTTTGTGATTTAACTACTTTAGTTAGATGATTATATATTACTATATGAACCCTAGCATGATGTCATATTATTATTTATACATATTTTACTTACATGAGCATGCACGAGTATAATTTGAGCCTAAAAAGTCTATCGAAAATGCTTTAACTTTATCTTTGTTTTTTCTGGTTGCTATGAGTTAGAATGATGCATGATAGAGTCCTTATGAGTCAAGAGCTAAACCTTGAAATGATGTAACCGAAGAATTGATAGTTGATGTGATGAGTTGAGTGGACAAATGTCCAATGAGACTAGATGAATGAGATAACCATAGGGTTGATGTCTTATGAGTATATTGAGTCTTGGGAGAAGTATTGAGCACCAAATTGAGTAATAGTATGTCCAACTCTAACTCAATAACTACGTAGTCAACATAGGAGAGGATTGAACCATAAAATCAAATATTTCCTGTTGTCCTAAAATGAGGATGTCACGCCCCGAGAGGGTACCCTAGACGTAACCGGCACTAAGTGTAATGACTCGTTCTGTCATTTTGATAATTAGTTCTTTTGTTTTCAGAAAATATCATTCTCGTAAGTTTTAAAAGAGTCTTTTAGACTATTCGATAACTTTTGTTACTGAGTTGAATGGTAGTTTTAGATAGTCGAGTTAGTTGATGAGCTAAAGTGATAATTTAGTTAAAATTCTAGATCACTTATACCATATTTAATAATTATTAGGTTAATATAATTCAGCACTTTTAATACATAATTAGTTTTTCAAAAAATAAGAAGAAGAAGAGAAGGGTTTAGAATTCTTTACATCAGTACGAGCAAAAACTGCAAAATAGAGACGCTCATCAGGTACGAATCCATTCGTATTTCGACCCTTTCAATTTTTTTACTAAGTTGCATGATACCATATATGTAGATTTAACTACTATAATGTTTCTTAAGGTCACAGTACTACTGTTTGATAAATTGGGGCCAAAGATAATGGTCAACTATTAATATACTAATGACCACTTTGTTGTATAGTAACAATGATTCAATGGTGCCGTGCTAATTAGGAAGCAGGGTTCTTAGACTTAGCTACGTATTGCCGGGTGTAATTTTGGGCATATGAGCAGTGTTGTTTAGCTTATTTTCTTCTTATCTTTTTGATGTTGTTCTTATAATCTTAATTGTTGGTGTTAATTGTCTAAGGAACGAGGGTTGGGGGTTTAGTACCCGTACTAAAGTCATGTTGATGACTTCTTTCTCTTGTTAATTCACTAAGTTAAACTCCAGTACTCTTGTTGGAGGGTTGTTAATCATATATGTTATAAGGTTCATTAGTAGTAATCATTAGGGATGATAGCGACACTAATGAAAATTGTAATATACATTATACTAATGGGTTTATTGATTAGCAGTTGTAAGGGCTAGGAATATTTCAAGTGGTAATTTAGTTAATGGTATTGTTTATACTTCCAGAACATGAAAAACCAGATTCCTAATTTGCACTTTTATATATGGTTGAGAACTGCTTAAAAGTTAATGGCATTATATCTAGTTAACGACATATCCTTCATCTTCACCCTTCTATTCAGTGCGTCGGTTCTTCGTATAGTCAAGATATTTTTATATTGTACGTGCCATTAGTTTTAGGTTACTTTTTATTTTTAATATCATAATACAATGGGTTAAAAAATTTGATATATAGATTCGGGCAAACCTTTGGATCTAACCTAGACATACAGTAGTTTAGATGTTGTTAGTTTCAAAATCTTATTGTGATTATTATTTGACCAAATTGTGGTGCTACGGATTCTATTCGAAAGGAAAAGGCTCAATTGTTTGACTGATCATGATTCAACTAAGGCAAGTGAATTTTTTAACCTTTGTTAAGTATATGGAATCTCGTGCTTCCTTGTGAGAGGTGTTGAGAATGATTTTAAAATATTGAGTTAGTGTTGATGTTGTATTAAGACTATGTTGTTTGTGAATTGTGCATTGTATTAAATTTAGTCATTTCCTCATTATTGTGTAAACATGACTATTTGCATTGGATTTTGTGACAAGTGTAACGTGAATTGAAAAAGAATAAGAATTAAAGAGGATGTACCATTTTGAGGGATGTGTCGCATGCCGCGACGGATACTATATTTCGAGGGACGCATTGCACGCCGCAACATAATACTACATTTCAAGGGTTGTGTCACACACCACGATGGATACTATATTTTGAGGGTCGTGTCACACGCCACAACAGATACAATGATTCGAGGGTCATGTTGCACGCCACAACGGATGCATGGATTAAAAGTGCCCTATGGGTCTCGAACTGAGAGACAACGGGTGTGTATTACTAGGCCAGACATGCATTATTATACTTGACATTGCTTTGCATTGCACTACACATCGTTATCATTTATAAACTTATGAGTGCCCCTTTCTTTTGGAACTTGTGATGGATGAGCTTGATCCTGATATTATTGATCTATAAATATTGGTCTGGTTATTGAACTATATGCTATGTACATTGTGAACTGTTAGGTTGGGCTGATTTTATACAGGTTGTAGTTGTGGAGGTTGGTTGGAGAGTTAGGTGTACCTGTATTCTGTATTACTTGACTTTGTGTTTAGGAGTTTGCTTGTTGGGTACCGTGCAGTTGGTACTTACCCCTTGCTTCTACATTTTTGTAGGTTATGCGTTTGGATCTTTGTGATACTCTCTCTTATCTATTTATCTGAGGCTTTTTGTGGAGATTAATGAGGTAGCTATTTGTCATCTCTGTGAGCTCATCCTCCTATTTATGATCTTGTTCTACTTTGGAAACAATATCATTTGAGAATTGTATTCTTCTTTCAAATCTATTATAACACATTAAAGGCTTGTGCACGTGACAACCAGGTTTTAGGGGATTTTTAATTAAGTTGACTTATTATCCACAGTCAAAATTTTCACTTTGTATTAGCCTTCCGCATTTTATTGTTACAATTGGGTTTTAGGCTGATTTATCTTGGTGGGATAAGACGAGTGCCATCACATCCATTTTTGGGTTGTGTCACTCAGAGACTATTGCTAGTCCCTAATCGAACCACTTGGCCTCATCACGTTTATTCAATCAATAAACTCTACTAATCAGCGGAAGACATAAGGAAGTGAATGGGCACATCATCATCTAGTCTTCAAAGTATATCAAATATATAAAGGCTAGTAGAAAGAACTAGCTCACAATTTTAATAATCAACATTCGATTCTAGTATGTGAAACCAGATAGACCCATGGCTACCTTAATCAAAATAAAGCTAATCAAGTCTAACTCTAAAGTCAGATGAAATAAAAGTATGAACCCTCTGAAGTAGGGGAGGCTCATCAGCTGAACGTCCTAGATCCTCAAAGATGAGCTTGTTGGTGATCTCTAATCTATGTATCTGCATCATAAACGATGCAGTGCTGCGTGGCGTTAGTATGTGAAATATAAGGTATGTAAAATAGTTGAATGAAATAGAAATAAGTAGAATAATATTGAACCATGTCAACTCAAAATAATCAAAAATCAACATGTCAAATGTCTATCTGAAGACAAAAAAAAAAAAAAAGAGTAGACAAGTGACCTATCAAGCCTCATCAATCAAATCAGACTTGTCTCAGAGGAACTCATCTCAACTCATCTCATCACATCTCATCTCATCATATCTCATCTCATCTTGATTCAGAGTAGTCAAGGTGGGAACTTTCTGGGAGTTTCTCCTATCCGACAACAATTAATTATGAGCCACTAATAATATAACAATCCTGCTGATATTGCCATAACTGTTCTATACTTGCCAGGGAGAGAACGAATCATAATAGACAAGCCCAAAATGGAGACAACAATCTATAAGTCCTCTATTGTTTCAGGGACTTCTAATAAGAAGGAACCTCAACATAATGTAATGTGATGGTCCTAGTCCTCAACTATACTTGTCTACGTAGTTTGACGAGTGCGAGTTGGATTAAATCTTACCCTTTCGATGTTCGATACTCTTCTCATGACTCAATGCTCATAATACAATCCAGCCCAATCAAACTATCTCAATCAGCCTCGTGGAGGCACTCATCATTCAATCAGTCTCATGGAGACTCTTATCATCTCTTCAATTAACATCTTAATCAATAACTCAAGGCTTAGATCAATCATTAGGGAATAATCAAATAGACAAATCATTAGAGATCATTTATGGATACTCACACGACCATCAAGTTCTATCAACCTATCATCATGCTCACATCACAATCGCAATCAATATTCTCAAGTCAAGGCTCTAGACTTAGTTCCTAGGTTTATTCCTGCATGCTTTAAAAAATAATCATGTAGGGTTATACAACATCCCATGAAAAGTATTCAATTCAAGAAACCAAGTTTATGATGATCATCAACATATGAAAGTACATGTAAGTAATATAATTTTCAAGAAAATCTTTAAGAAACCATTCAAGAATCACGTATATAGACTCATTAGACTTTCAACTCTTCTATGACCATCTATGGGACACATGAGAAAACAATCTCATTCTTTTAGTTTAGCCTTACCGACCTGGGATGAAGCTATCAACAATCAACCTCAAGAATTTGCCTTCGAATTCTCAAATCTCCACTTCTTTCTTCTCTTCTCTCAAGCCCTAGCTTTTCAAGGACTTAGAATGAGACTTTAGATCCTTTTTACACTCAAAACAACCTATTTTGATTGTTATTGAGTTTGGGAGGGGTTGGGAATTGTCCGAAATGTCCCTTACGAATTTTTAGAAAACTTTTAACTTCACAATAGTGGGTCCGCAACGTGGACACGTCGTGCTTATGTGTATTTTTTTCTGAAAATTTTTCGAAAAAGTTTTCCAATCTCGTTGAAAAAATTTGGAAAAAGATAAGTGTAACTTTGCTACAGAGGCATGATTCGCCTCTGTGGCGCACTGTTACTATTTTCATTTTCGGACCAAAAAATTATCTTTTGACTCGGTCACTCTAAAAATCAACAAGACAATTTTCCAACTCAAATTTTCATGTTGATCGTATATCCAGCCTTGTATTTGCAAATGGAGCATAGGAAGACACACATTATACGCACGTCTCTTCTCTAGAGGCAGTTCAGTAATTCTTTTGGGTGTTACAGAGGACTTGGTGTTACTGATTTTGCATCCACTGATAGGATGTCCTATACCCTGGCAAGGTATTGGATGGATGTGGCAACGAGATCACTTTGTTGTATCATCACCGACTCATAGGTGATGGTTGTTAGTTAGAGAAACTCCCAAATAGGCCTTGATAGTACTCTGAGTGGATGGGACTTAGATGATAGATGAGTAGTCATTGTCTAAATTGCATTCTCACTTTAGACTCTTGACATGATGATTGAGTTTCCTACTTGCTAAGTAGAGCTATTTGAGCTGATGTTATTCTTCCTTTACATATTTCCTTCTGCCATATTACATACTCATACATTTCATGTACTGACATCCATTTGGGACTACATCTTTTCATGATGCAGAGACAGGTACTAGCGTTCATCAACAGGCGCCCCGTTGAGGACCTACTTACGCTCAGCTGATTTGTGAGTCCTCCCCTGCTTTCTGAGGATGTCATGTTTTTCCGTCTAACTTTGAGTTTTAGTCTGTTTATTTTATTTTTAGGTAATCATGGGTCTATTATTGGTTCCACTTAGGTAGGTATTTTAGAGGCTTTATAGACTAGACTGTCGAGTTATGACTGGATGTTATTTTTGGCTAGTTTGCTTTCACACTAGTCTTACTTAGTTGATGGATAGATTTTTTTACCTTTGGCCTTTTCGTATCGATTTGTCACTATTTTTTTCAATATTCTTTATCATTGATATCTTCCACTATTAGATTGTGACTGAACGAATGTGATGAGCCCGACTAGTTTGCTTCAGGGCTAGCAACAACCTTTGAGTGCCGGCCACGTCAAGGGTACCCTCCCGGGGCGTGACATTTATCTGTATTCTAAGATGGTCTATATTGTTGATGTATTTGAAGGGCTTTATATTTGTATTTTATGTACATAAGTTTAAATACTGATTGATGTGAGGTCTTGGGGTGGGTTTTGATATGTTATTTCTTTGACTTCTGTATATAGTACCTTGTTTTCATGGCAGCTTTTACTTAGTAGGGTTATCTTCTATTAGGTAGGACATTGCTAATAGTTTTGGGTTACGGGATATGCTTACCTATAGATGGATTAGGGTAGATGCCACCATGACTTGAAAAATCGAATTATGACAAATAGGGCCTTAAATTAGGCATTAGATGTCACTTAAGTGAGTAGCCTCCTAAGTGAACTTCACTCTTTTGAAGAACGGGTTGCTTTTGCGACCTTCGCTTAAGCAAACATGGTTACCAAAAGTGATGGTCGCTAAGTGAAGCCTCGGAGAAAACAACAGAACTCAGAGTACACCAACATGCAAAACTGGGGATCGTTGCTCAAAGTTCGTCTAGGACACCATGGACACAAACTAGATATACTATCCTACTAAATTTGAAATTTTGAACTCAATAGAATCGTCAGAAATTGAATCTAAGATCTCCTCTCAGAATTAAATTAGTCGAAACTAAACCAGCTTAGGCCCCAAAAATACCAAAACACTATCAAAACACCCAAAAATTATGACGAAGCCCATTGTAATGTTAAAATCACCTTCTGAAACCAGTAAAACAATCAAAAATCCAATCTAAACACTGAACTTAAAATATAGACCAAAGTCAAATCCAGACCTCTAGTTTATATTACAACTCCAAATCTGATTCCGAAAACTCTCCTACACTAATTTCCACATTTTGAAACTAATGGAATCGATAAATTTTGTTCTGAGACTCGAAGCTCCAAATGACCCCAAAACTCAAATTGTGACAACTTAAGCCTTTAAAACTCAATTTTTTTTAGCAAAAACTTAACTTTTAGAAGATTTTCAAAAATCAACTCTCAAAAACCAATCGAATATGACTCAAGGCCACTATCGAGAGGGATAAAATAATAATCATTTTCGAAAATAATAAAAATGACCTTATTAGGATCATTACACACTGCTAAGTAGGTGGCAATAAGAATGGATATCATGTAAAAATTTATTTCAAATGTCATATATGTAGGAACATAATATATGTACACAAACCAATATATTTGCATTCACTCTTTGTACATTAATATTAACATAGATCTTGTATAAATACTAAATCAGAATCATTTTTGAATTTTTTTTCTTCTAATATTGAATTTGCATCTGGGAGATGGTTGTATGTGTCCAAATTGTGTGAACTACAAATAGTAAATGATTGTTTAACTCTTTCAAAATAGGTAAAAAAAATGAAGTATGATAAATCACAAAATCATTAAATCAATTAAATGGCAGAAATATGTGCCTACACAATTATTTTGTGGGATCGGATGTGTATGGTGTATATACGTTGTATCCACAAGAGGAATGAGGTTGGTTATAAACGTATGAATATATATACCATATCAAATTTTAAGATAATTAATACTTAATCAATTTTAGATTAAATATCACTTTTAATCTTTGATGATCTGGAAAAATATACCAGACAAATTTCTTTTTTTCAATTTATTCCTAGCCTTTTTATGAAGGGTAAATCCAAACTTTTCACTAAGGGGTTCGAAAGACAATATATCTTGAATTTAAACGTAGAATCTCAAGGAAAATTTAAAATTTCTTTAACACTAAGTCAATCCTTAATCTTATATTTAGGTGGTTCAAAACTGATAAATATACATAACTTTTTAAAAAATCAATTACAATGTTTACTAGAGTATTCAAGTATAGTTTCCAAGATTTGAGAGGGTTATTGGGGATATGGACTAGTTCAGCTGGATTAGTTATAGAACCGACTTTGGCATTTATTATCGGAACAATATTTACCTTTTGCCATTGTGTTGGGTTTCTTAGAACTCCCTAGTTGTATCTTTAGCTATTGGTCTATGATGTTTCCATTGAATTGATCTCTTTATCTATATATATTTGGTTGTTATCGGTGGTTGGGCCCGAGGCCTTGATGTTAGAGCAGCTGGACACCAGGTTAGTCCTCTCAGCCTTCGTCTCTATAATGGTATACGTTTGTTTTCTTGAATCTTGTGTGACTTGTTTGGATGCTGGGGTGACATGCATTGTATTGGTTGTTCGTTCATATTGTTTTTGTAGTACGATCCTGGTCATGCGTTTTCATCAATGTGCTTGGAAAGTGAGAGGGATAAAATGTTGTTTTGTACTACTGGTATAATACTATTACGGACTGGTTGTATATACGGTATGGATGTATATAATGAATTTTTTCTACTTTTATTGGAATTCATACCACCTAGACCCATATACTTCATTTTGACACTTTCAGGCGTTAAAGACGTACTCTTTTCTACTTGAGGTTATAAGAGGCATCTAGGATGATCTCAGTTTTTATGATTTGACTAGCCAACACATTGATTCCCTTTCTGCACTTGGCTATTATTATTCGTCCAGTATAATCGACAGAAATGATTATTATGATAAGATCTGTTGCGGGACCACGCAGTCCGTACGAATGTCCCAAGCCCTGTGGGACTTCATGCCAAGGAGACATTATACAGGATGAATGTCACCATGGGTCCTACCTTGCTAGTCAAAAGTTGGGTTAAGTTGTACGACACTTTGTTATACGCGATGAAGAGCTATCATGCATTGCATTCATGTGCATCATCATCCCAAGCATATTGCACTATGAGAAAAAGGAATTTTAACGACTATTTTTATTAATGAAGGGAAACGAATCCGGTCATTATAAATACAAATATAGTGACCAAATTTTTTTCGATCGTTAGGACAAATTTTAATCATACATTAACGAGGGGATAAAATTTGATCATTAAAAAGCATAACATCCCATTATGAAAACATATTAGTTAGTGTAAAAATATATTTTTTTATTAATATGAGTGCAAAGAGATCAAAACAAATCATGTTATAAGTATATCAAGTGGCGTTATGTTAATCATTCCATCATAATGGTAAGAACCCTCCATCTTTTATAATTTTGCTTGTTTCATAAAAAAAAGTTTAATAAAAAAATATTAATGTATTATTTTGTAATAACTATATCAATCATTCTTATTACAGTCAATTATATAAAATTTTGAAATATTAGTAAAGCATTCAGTTACAATTTTTTTGGCACAATTTTTTTTCTAACTTAAATATTTTCTTGATATAGTTTCTGTATATGTTTTTTATTTTGAGAAATAATTTATTCATCTTTACTTGACCTTTTTAAAGATGCATGATGAAGTAGGTCAAAACAAAAAATTGTAATGAAATAAAAAATTAAAAATACAAATAAGAATATAAAATATATAATTAAGAGCTTATGAGATTAATTTAACATCGAAAAGTTATATAAATTCGGTAGTAATTAATTTTCTCAAGAGAATAGATCTTTCTCCATGTGCGAATTACCTCGATCAATAGACTTAAGAATCAGTATTCTAATAATGTTTCTTCTAATCAACTACTAATTAATTAAAAAATCGTGATTTCTTTTATTATTTAAAATTTAAGATGATATAGTTGATCCGTATCTCATAATAATTCTAATAATATTGAATTATTTATATTCGGTGAATATCATTAGTATAAAAAGAGAAACTAAAAGAAGTTGGACGTATTATCTGTAACACCTGGTAAAATTACCAAAATACCCCTAGATGAGAAACGCTTGCATAACGTCTCATCCCAAACTCCGATGGAAACTCTGAGGTCGGAAATGCTATTACCACGAAATATTGTGTGAGAAAATGGTCTTGGCTGATTGTTAGAGCATACAGATCAAAAAATCATTTTTTGATGCGAAAACGCATTCCAGTAAGAGTTCGTACATGTCCGCGTTGTAGACTTGTCATGGATTCACACTTATATGTGATCCCAATATATTTTACGGGATTAGAAAACTCGATCAGAAGATTTTCAGTGAAAACCCCTAAAAATGGTCAAAGTCGGCGACACGGACTTGGTACACTGAGGCGTAATTTTTTTCAGTTTTCATGAGGGTAATTCCAAACTTTTCCCAACCCCTCATAAAACTAAAAAACAACCAATATAGGTCATTTTGACAATAAAAAGGGCTTTAATCCTCATTTCTAAGTCTTTCTATGTTTCTAACAAAGACTATGGCTAAAGAGAGGAGAGGAGGAGCGAGAATTCAAGAAGATTGAGGAGAGTTTTACGAGGTAGTGATGTGCTATCAAAATACAACACATTTGATGTCTAAAACAAGGGATTGTGAGTTATTAATGCGACTTTTTATGGTTTTTATTTTGTTATTGCAGGAAAAGGTAGGTTGGCATGATTTTGGAAGAAAATTGTAGATTTTGCTGAAGTGCAGGACATTCGAGCTCACCTACGAGTCATAACCCAAGCTATGAGTCGTAAGGAGATATTGTAGCAAGAAACATCGAGCAAAAATAAGAAATATGCTAAGTGGAGGTCAACCCTGTGAGACCATCCTATGAGTTGTATGTCTCACTATGACTCGTATGGGTGAACTCGTAGCAGGAAATAGAGAGTCAAAACTTTTGACCAAAAACTGAAGGCCTACACTATGAGAGAAGCATACAAGACGTAGCCTAAGCAACAACTTGTACCAGTGGGTCGTACCAGTTGAGTCCAAAATGCCAAACACCTGATATGAGACCCCGAATACGACTCGTAGGGTGTCCTACGAGTCGTAACAGTGAGACGTACCTGATGCCAGTTGTCTTTTCTGTGTAATTTTTTTTTAGGGTTAAATTTTTAATTACTATAAATACTTTATGTTAGGGTTTTATTTGAGGAGATCCTAGATTTAGAACATTGAATATTGCCTTTGAATATTCTTTCTACAATATTTTTAGGGTTTTAGTGTAGATTTTCATTTTCTCTTGGAAAAACCACTTTAGGGATTGAAAATTTTACATTGTATTCATTCTCAATCTATAAAGCTTGTGGTTTGCAACTTGTGGTGCTATCATTCTTCATTGCTTTGGGTAAAACTCTCAACTATGTCTTGCCTTTGCATTTTTGTTGCTTTTGCTTTAGCCATGAGTAGCTAAGCACCCACAACTTGGGGTTGTGGGAACCATGGGTAGTTGAATTGAGATGACCTAGATTAATTGCATTTTTATGATTGGGGTTTTGCATGTATTGTTTATTTTCCTTCATTTTAATTGTGGTTTGGTGGTGGCCAACACCAAACCCCGCCTACTATCATGATCCTGACGAAGGTAGTGACGAATAGAAAAAGGGAAGTAAATGACAGAATTCGATTGATGTCTTCTTATCTAGTCAACCAAACCTAACCAAGGGGAGGTTGACTTGGACAATGGGTAATGGTTAGTTGGCACACCATGGTTGCCGACCACGTACCATGGTGAAATTCGACGTTCACCTTCACAAGAGTGCTGGAAGAACCTAAATCACCATCCTGCATTCGAATTTCTAATTGTAGTTATTTTGTCTAGGATAATTAATTCAACGAGCCATGGGGAACACAATTCCCAAGTTGTCCTTAAAATTGAGTGTGTCCTCATATAATAGTATAGTGTTCATTTTATTTTTGTTTCCAAATCATAAAAAGAACCTCATTGGAGATTTTAGTTATAAATACTCGAAATGATTGATAGTGAATTTTTGTAGTCAATCCCCGTATTCCCTGTGGATTCGACCCTAACCTTCGATTAGGTTAATTGCTGACAGCGACCGCTTTCTTATTGGAGCGTGAACATCATCAAAAATTATGGCGCCATTACAAGGGAATACGGCTAGGTTTTTGACTTGATATTCACTATTAGTTAGTTCAAGTATTAATTTTTAGACATGTTTATTTTACTTTTATTTTTGATTTTGTTGTTTGATTTTAATTGCAGGGTGTACTAGGTTGTATGCCCAACACAAGGAGCAAAGGCACTTCCTTAGCTCTGATCAATTTGGAGATCCATCGACTTTTCAGAAGAATGGCTCACGTGAATGAGGATATCGCAATTGAGGAAGAAATGAATATGAATAATGATATGGGGAGAGAAGAAAATCCACCCCCGAGGGATGATTGGCCAGAAATTAGGGATTTCAACGAAAATGCTTATGGTTGGAACCAATATTGTTTGAACCTTATGGGCATGGACATTTGTGATGCTATAGTGTTGCCTCTATTATCGACAGACGCTAAGTTCTCGATGTCGAGTAGGTTACTTCGAATGCTCCAAAATCATGGATTGTTCATATGGCTACCTTCAGAACATCCCGATCATTATCTCCATAATGTGGTTTTTGTCTACAAGAGTGTTATGAGGACAAAAAATCTTTCTCTTGATGCCGTTGGTTAGCGGGTGTTTCCATTGTCACTAACTGGTAATGTAGGTGTGTGGTGGTCTGAGCTTCCTCCAAGGTACAAGAACAAGTTGGGCAGAGCTTTAGAGAATGTTTCTAGAAAGATATTTCCCAAGATCAAAGAAGCTAAAGCTCAAAGATCAAATAAACAATTTTGAGCAATTGTCGGGTGACTCTATTAGTATCACATGGGAGAGATTCACGAAATGCTTGAGGTTGGTCCTCGATCACAAGATTGTGAATGATGCCTTGGTTGGGATTTACTATCGATCACTTGATGAGAATAGTCAAGCTTGTGCCACCACAATCATCAGAGGCATGTTTCTTGACCAACCTTTTGCATTGATAGCTGTGAGGATGGAGAAAGTGGTTAAAACCAATAGAGCATGGGGTCAATGAGAGCGAGGTTCGACGAAGACTTCTTGTGCGGTCAACACCAACAATGAGCAAGCAAAGGTCAATGAAAAGATCATGGAACAACTTGCTCAACCTCCTACGAGTATAGACTTGGTCTTGAAGTAAAACCAAGTAATTGTCCAAGCGATCACTCAGCAACCTCTTAAGGCTCCCATGTATGAAGATCCATTCTTTGGTAAAGATGCTTGTTTCGTGAGTAACCAAGCAGCGGGTTTCTGGAATAAACCCAAGGGTCCAACTCGGACTATTGGAGGCAAGGTTCCAAGAATCAAGGTCGGAGCTACAACCGTGATAATGCTTATAGAGACAATGGAGGTGGCTACTATGAAAGGGAGAGAGTGTCTGATGCCAAATGAGGAAGAAGAGGTGGCTATAGGAACGGTCCTTATCTGCCACCCCACAACTGTGATGTCGTGACAAGTACTTCAACGCCGACCATCAAGATGAGACCTTGAAGGGATTGAAATCGAAAATTTCAAGTATAAACCAAAAGATAAAGTCTCACTCCATGGCTATTAAACAATTGGAACAACAATTTAGGAAAGTCTCTTCACAACTGAACCAACACCAAAAGGCCACCCTACCAAGCAATATGGTTCAAAACCCAAAGCATGTTGTGTATTGCATGGCGGTCATGACTAGAAGTGGCAAAAGCACAATAGATCCCCCTATGCCGCTAATTGTGGATGAAGTTTATGAGAAGGGTATTGGTGGTGAAGTTGCGGTTGAGGGAGAAGGTTTGGAGAATGTTGGTATGCAAAAAGAAGTAAGGAGAATGAGAAAATTAAGTTGATTCCAAATCCCCCTCCTTTCCCTCAAAGGCTTAAGAAAAAGGAAGAGGAGGGCAAATTCAAACACTTCCTCTCGATGTTGAAGCAACTATCCATCAATATTCGCCTTCTAGAAGCTTTGGAGAAGATGCCCGGGTACGCCAAATATATGAAGGATTTGGTGACAAAGAAATGCACTTGGAGGCAAGATTTCTCACAGGAGTTCCAATAATGTAGTATTTATGACCAAATGCCTTGTTCAAAAATGAGAGGATCCCGGTGCATTCACCATCCCTTGCACCATTGGTGATGTTGAATTCACAAGAGCACTGTGTGACTTAGGAGCGAGTATTAATCTAATGCTTCTTATCATATTCAAAAAGCTTGGTCTTAGAAATCCCACTACGTTAAGAATGCGGTAGCTCATGGCGGATCGAACCATTAAAAAGTCGGAGGGAATATATCTTGATGTGCTCATTAAGGTTGACAAATTCATCTTTCCCGCGGATCCTTGGTTGTGAGGTTGATTTTGAGGTGCCCATTATTTTGGGAAGACCATTTTTGGCCACTGGAAGAGCCTTGGTGGATATAGATTTAGCTCAGCTTCGATTCAGGGTCAATGATGCAGAGGTCGTGTTAGACATCTGCTAGTCAATGAAACACTCAGATAAGTGAAAGAGTGAGGTTTGGGCTCGTGGCGATTGTTGATGATGGATGATGACTGAGTCGAGCCACGATATTAAACAAGGCGCTCCTTGGGAGGCAACCCAAGCATGTGTGATGATTTTTATTCTGTTTTTAAGCTTGTTTGGTTTTTACACTTTTTAGATATTAAGGTGTTTTGTTTGTTTTAAGTTTGAAAGACATTGATCCAATTGTAACACTTTGAAGATTGTTATGTTTTGAGACTAGGTCTGTAGTTAGAAGTTAAAGAACTGAAGATGTGAGAAATTGGCACTTAGAGTAGCCTCTAGGAGCAGGCCTACGAGTCGTAGTCATCACTATGCCTCGTAGAGAGAAACAATGAGTATTGAAAGTTGCCACACACACTATGAGCCAACCTTATGATTCGTAGGGCCCCCTGTGAGTCGTAAGTAGAGTTCATAATGCATAGGTATGAACTTTGATTTTTCCAAGTGTTGAGGCCTGCTACGAGACCAGGACTTATGAGTCGTAGGACTCCCTACGACTCATAGTCGGGGTCTCATAGCCTCGATCTGCAACTTTTTAAAATGTGACACGGTTTAGTATAAAAGGGTCAAAATAATTTCATTTTCCTCACTGTAGTTCAACATGAAATCCCCAAATTCACTCACCCCGTTCACTGTTCTGATCACTGCCCCGACTAGCCACGTCATTTTCTGGCGAGTACTCCTACGAGGATACTATTTTCTAGTGTTTCGGCATCTTTTTCCCTCTACTTTGCATTGATTTTATTCTTCTCCTATTTGGTAAGCTTTGTGTTAATCTTAGTGCACTAGTGTGGCAATTTTCATTCTTGAGATGATTGTGTGCTTGGTTTAATCATGAGGGTTTATACCTATGTATTGATGCTTTGGTTTAGACATGAAAACTAGGGTTTGAATGCTGTGAAAATGTTGTTATGATTTGAGCCTTGGTCGAAAATCTTGTGTGGGTGGTTGTAGTTGTGAGAGTAATAGTCACTTGAGTGTAATGCTTAATTATTTTCCTATCCTTGTGAAAATTATTTTCGGATTCAAAATTTGGAAAATGTGGGTGTGTTTTAATTTGCCACATCATGCCAAACTTAATTGGAAGTGCATGAATTCTCCTTGCATCTCAATGGATTATTGTGTCGATAACAAGTACGAGTTTTGAGATGTTTTGTTTATGGGTCTTACTAAGATATAATGTGGGATTGACTTTGATCTTTGGGGGTAATGGTGGCTATAATTGCCTTATATCGTAGTGGGTCTAATTTGGTGTCATTATATTGTATTGCTTTGATGATTCAAATGTTTGGTTGTTGTTAAGGAGTTTGTGGTTTTTCTGGGAATGTAGTAGGCACTACAGGTGCCTTCTGTCTTCAGCTACGAGGCCTACGAGTCATAGTGGTCCCTCATAGCAGGCACCTGTTACCTGAAGTTCCTACACATCTCTCATACAAGACCCACCTATGACATGTAGCATCTGCTACGACTTGTAGTGGAGGTCTCGTAAGTCTGACTGGGGTTTCAAAAATGCCTTTAGAATGAGGTGCGAGCCTTGATTACGAGTTGTAGGCCATCCTATGAGTCGTAACTACACCTCGTATCTGGTTTCATATTGCATTTTTCTCAGATACCTTGGTACTACGAGGCTAGAGTACGACTCATAGGATACCTTACGAGTCATACCTGCATTCTTGTAGCTGCAGACCTGCAACTGTATCATTGAATTGTTCTCTTTTGATTTAAATATTTAAGTGTTTTGTTTCTTGTTCTTTGTTGTATGATCATTGTTTGGTCAAACATCTTGAAGCTCACATGTTGTTGTGTGGTTGGTTTGCAGATATCATGCCTCCAAAGGATAAACGAGCAATCCAAACATTCCAACGGAGGTTGGTCGATGAATCCTCAGAGACCGAGCAATCAGAAGGTTCTATGGAAGTCCATAGAGTCAGGATAGACCCTGAGGCAAATGTGCCCCAAACTAGAGGTCGCACTGCTATGGCCATGGTAGAAGTTGTGTGTCCCTCCCAGTCTGAGAAGGAGGGCGATGGTGATGGGTCTGGCAGTAGTTCACCCCAGATGACCCCCACAAATTCAGGGTCAGAGTCATAGTCTTAGAGCGCCTCACAAGCCCAGCAAGAAGAAGTACAATCACAGCCCCCGGCCGACCTGTGATGGTGCCTTGTAGGAATGAAAGAGATATATGACCAGGGGTTAGAGCCAAAGGGGCAGGGCAACACATGTTCGATAATTCCATGAGAAGTCTAGGTTGGATGACTCTGGGTTGGATAGAGTACCAGGGTTACATGTAGAGATAGATCGGCACAGACTATGATAGACTACACAGTAGCTGGGCAAATATGCCCCTTACCTAGTACGTGAGTTTTATGCGGCCTACCTTACTACCGAGGGCTACCAAAGGACAAAAAGCCATTTAAGCAGCCTAGGTTACAGGTGGTATCATTCTAGGGTCAGAGAGTTCCCATATCAGAGAAAATGATCCGACAGATTCAGTTTGGGCCAACTTATAGAGTGCCTCAGTCCATCGCAGAGTACGATGGTCGCATTGACAAAATAAGGAGAGCGGTGAGTTAGAAGGACGTTGGGGCCTAGACCGAGCTACTGCAGTGGATTGCCAGCTAGATATGTGAGGAGGGGTTCTAGCTGACGTGGGTTACAAACCACACAAATCCGATAGTGAAAGCCCACCTCTTTTTCTGGGCCAAGTTTTGGTGGTCGATTATCCGTTGGCATATCAAACCCACGTTCACATATAATGTGATTACCCTAGAGCATGCAGTATTATTAGCTAGCATCCTAGCTAGTTATGAGATAGATTGGGCCCGAATTATCTCTGAGTAGATTCACGAGTCCGCCGTTAGGATAAACACCTCGCTGCCATTCCTTATTCTAATCCACAGATTGTGTAGTGCAACAGGTGTTCCTACTGACCCCCATCAGGACTAGCATATAGAGTCCACATCCACCATGGATCCCAGCCTGATAAAGGCTGATGAGAACCCGATGGCCCTACCACGTGTAGCACCTTCGATTCCAAATCTATTCTCGGTTGAGCCTCAGACTCAAGGTTCAACTCCAGCTACTATTGATACTACTCCAGCTACTGTAAAGCCTACGTCGGCTGTTGAGCTTGAGTCTACGCCATCCTCCAGTAATCCAGCACCATCATCATCCACATTACAAGTTGATTCTCTTATCTTTGCTATTGCTTTTCAGGCACTAGTGCGCAGGGTGGCTACGGCAAAGTCAAGACTATAGGCTTTATCAGCACGAGTCAGACCATGGGTCAGCCAAACCATACAGGACTCAGAGGAGAGGATAAAGGCATTCGCCCGCGATTTGGTTGATGAGAGAGTTAAAGCGGTGGATGCCCGAGTCGAAGCTTTCGAGGCGATAGTCCAGCAGAGACATGAGAGTGCTCGGCCTATTAACGTGAGTGCAGTGACAAAGTAGTTAGCTAAGTTTAAGGCCGACTTATTGCAGATGTTAGCAGCCCCTGTTGTGGTCCCAAAGGTGGCACCAACTAGAGATGAGGTATTTGATTGGTTAGCTAACCTACCGTGTGCCCATGAAAGAGGCCCCTTGAGCAGGATGACCTAGAGACGAGCCAGAAGAAGCCTAGATCTGATGACTCAGTAGCACCAGAGGAGAAGCCAATATCAAAGGTGGTGGTGCAGGAGTCGCTACTGATGGTAGCTATACAGATAGATCGGGATTAGCAAATGTCACGTGGAGAAGGTAGCTCACGTACAACTATGGCTCAGACTATTGAGGAGGTGGTCATGACCCAGGCCCTGGACTAGACTGATACCGATGCTTGAGCATCATCATATTTGACTTTTTGACCCCATCCCTTATCTTTTATATATATGGCTACTTTGTTCTTCTTGTTGGACAATGTTTTTGGTATGTTGGTTTTGGATTTGCTAAAATGTTTTATGTTGGATGTTGTTTTTATTTTTGTTTTGGATGTTAGTTTTTAATATGTTGGTTTTTAATGTGTGTGTATATATATATATGTATTATTTGGTTTTCATACATGTCTTTACTTTGAGGACAAAGTATTATATTTTGGTGGGGTATCTTCCCCTATTTTTGATCATAAGATTTTCTTGCCGTGTTTATTTTTCCTTGTGGATGCTTTAATTCTCTGTTGAATTAGCATGTTTAGGTAGTATAGATAGTTTGTAAATAGATATTTGTGTTATATGTTGGCATATACATCGTCTTTAAATTCTTTTTAAATTTTGATGAAAAATTAGGTACCCTCAAAATTTTGAGATTATTGGCTATTGATGCAATCATTCATTTTGATTATCTGGTGATGTTTGTTTTGATAATGTAAAGGTAAGTTGAGGCTGGAAGCATGACCTGTGAGTCTATATTTGATTGTGTGTGCAATGCCATGTGTGTTGTAAGCTTATTTTGCTGCATTCATGTATCATGTATGGACTCAGAATGTGCCTTACTACTCTAATACTTGTTTGGTGATGTGGTTGATTTGCAAGGGATATTAGACCTTTGTTCTTTTAATGAGCCCACTTTTGCCTAAATGACCAACCAAATGAGTTAGTGAATCCCTTGTTCCAACTTTTTGAGCTTCTCATGTACTTGTTCTTTCTTGACACCTTACTAGCTTAATCTTAATTGATGAAATACCTTGATATTGGCCTTGGTCTATCCTTGAATATGTGAACCATGATTGAGGCTAAAAGCCTAAGATGAGGGTGGATACAAATGGTGGCCCTGTTTTGGGGAATAGATATTGTGTACTTCACCTCAGGTTAAAAGCCTAAGTAGATGATGGCCTTTATTGTGGTAAAGTAAGGAAAATAAGGTCGTTAGTTGGGAAAGAAAGAAAGAAATCAAAAATCATGAGCGGGGTGAAGAAAAAGTAATGAATAGTGCCTTGTATTGAAGAGATTAGCAACAATGAGTTCAAAAATGAGGCACAGTTGAAAAAGAAATAGAAAGCACCTGGAGAAAGATAGAGTAGGAGAATAAGGGTGGATTTAGTGAAAATGGTTGGGTAATGAAGGTGAAAGTTTTGGTAATACAAGGTTCAAAGATAGCTTTTAGTCACTACTTGCCTAAAATGCCATACCAAAGCACCATGAGCCTATGTTACAAGCCAGCAAGTCATAAAGTGTTCTAGATCCACTTTGTCGTCAATCCGGAAGTTGAGTATCGAGGCAAGCCTATGGTTTTACTCATGTTCCATTCATTTTATTTGTGAGAGTGAGAATGCTTCCACAGTCCCTAAATTCTAAATGATTTTTGAGTAAGTAAGAGGAACTTCTTTTTTGTGAGGGAATTTGCACTACTTGATTGCAGATGATTGATGCTCCTTAGCTTATCATAGTTGGATTAGCAAATACATCATTGTGTTTTTGTTTTTCTTAGTAGCTTTGCAGTTTCATTTTGAAAATGAAAGTTGGGTACCTGAATTAGAGTAAATGATGTATAGGCTATTAGTATAACTACAATATGTTTCTCATTATTTGCTTAGATTAAGTCGTCGCTTGAGGACAAGCAATAATCCTAAGTTGAGGGTGTTGATGTTTTGTCAAAATACAACATATTTGATACCTAAATCAAGGATTTTGTGAGTTCTTAATGCGGCTTTTTATGGGTTTTATGTTGTTATTGCAAAAAAGGTAGGTTGGCATGATTTTGGAAGAAAATTGCAGATTTTGCTGAAGTACAGGACATATGAGCTCACCTACGAGTCGTAGCCCAAGCTATGAGTCATAAAGAGATATTATAGCAAGAAACAAAGAGCAAAAATTAGAAATATGTTAAGTGGAGGTTAGCCCTATGAGACCATCTGACGAGTTGTAGGTCTCACTACAACTCGTATGTTCGTAGCAGGAAACAGATAGCCAAAACTTTGGACCAAAAATTGAAGGCCTAGACTACGAGAGGAGCATACGAGTCGTAGCCCAAGCAATGACTCGTACAAGTGGGTCGTACCAGTTGAGTCTAGAATGCCAAACACCTTATACGAGACCCCGAATACGACTCATAGGACACTCTAGGAGTCGTAACTGCGAGGGGTACATGATGCCAGTTGTCTTTTCTATGTAATTTTTAGGGTTAAATTTGTAACTACTATAGATACTTTATGTTAGGGTTTTATTTGGGGAGATCCCAGATTTTGAACATTAAATATTGCCTTTAAATATTCTCTCTTGAATATCTTTAGGGTTTTAGTGTAGATTTTCATTTTCTCTTGGAAAACCCACTTTTGGGGATTGCAAATTTCATATTGCATTCATTCTTAATCTATCAAGCTTGTGGTTTGCAACTTGTGGTGCTATCATTCTTCATTGCTTTGGGTAAAACTCTCAACTATGTCTTGTCTTTATATTTTTGTTGGTTTTGCTTTATCCATAAGTAGCTAAGCACCCACAACTTGGGGTTGTGGGAACTATGGGTAGTTGACTTGAGATGACCTAGATTAATTGCATTTTTATGATTGGGTTGTACAGGTATTCATTTTGATTGTTTTTTGGTAGATCCTGACCAAGGTAGTGACGAATAAGAAAAGGAAAGTAAATGACAGAACTCAATTGATGTCTTCTCATCTAATCAACCAAACCTAACTAAGGGGAGGGTTGACTTGGACAACGGGTAATGGTTATTTGGCACACCATGGTTGTCGACCACGCGCCATGGTGAAATTTGACCTTCACCTTCACAAAAGGGATGGAAGAACATAAGTTATCGTCCTGCATGCGAATTTCCAATTGTAGTTATGTTGTCTCATGTAATTGCGTCAACGAGCCATGGGGAACACAATTCCCAAGTTGTCCCTAAAATAGAGTGTTTTCTCGGATAGTAGTATAGTGTTCATTTTGTTTTTGTTTCCAAATCATAAACCTTCTCAATGGAGATTTTAGTTATAAATACTCGAAATGATTGATAGTGAATTCCTGTAGTCAAGCCCTGTATTCCCTGTGGATTCGACCATAACCTTCGGTTAGGTTTGTTGACAGCGACCGCTTTCTTATTGGAGCGTGAACATCATCAGGTAGACTATCAAAACTCCATACTAGGTATGTAAGACTAATCTAAAACATGAGATTATTCTTCCATGTTCCCCCATTGATGGTAATAGAAAGATTGTGAGTATATTGAGTCTTTATGCATGTTTCTTGAAGGTTTTCTTGAAAAATTATACATTATGTGTATTTTCATATGTTGATGATCATCATAACCTTGATTTCACAAATTTAAATACTTTTCATGAGTTACTGCATAAACCATATATGTTATTTTATAAATAATTGCATCAATGAACCTAGGAATAGAGTCTAGATCCTTGACTTGAGAATGTTGATTGTGATTGTGATGTGAGCATGATGATAAGTTAATAAAACTTCATAGCCCTATTAGTATTCATAATTAAATCCTAGAGATCGGCCTAATTGACTTCCTCTTAATGATTATCAGAGTCCTTGAGTTATTAAATAAGAATTAAGTTGCTGAGATGATTGAGATGATTGGCCGGAAGGCCCAATTGAGATAGAGCTAATGGATGATGATGAGATTCCTTATGACACTAATTGAGATGATTGATTAAGATGGATTTTTTATGAGCATTGACTTTAGGGAGGAGTATCGAACACCGAATTGAGTGAGAGTAAGTCTCACTCAAACTCAATAGAAACGCCGCCAAGCGTAAGAGTGCATTAAGTCTTTTAAAGTTGGAAGGCGTAAGAGTGGATTAAGTCTTTTAAAGTTGGACAAGTTCCTATTTAGCTGACTAAGTTCGTTAAAGTCAGATAAGTTCTTATTTCTAGGACTAAGTCCATTAAAGTTGGATAGGTCCCCATTTATTGTCTTGAAACAATAGGACTTAATTGGTTGATTGTCCATATCCCTTGTGGATTTGAGTTTTTATTTACCTAGAAAGTACAGAAAAACTGTGGCAACATTAGTGGGATTGTTGTACAATCACTGGCTCATAAGTGATTGTTGTTAGATAAGAAAACCTGCCAGATAAGTTCCACACTAATAGTACTCTGACTTGATTCAATTGGATGAGGTTTGATTGGTATAGATTCGTCATTGCCTACTCTTTGTTCTTGCTTTAGATAGACACTTACATTTTGAT
Organism: Solanum medicagineum; assembly: GCA_026153255.1. Classification (NCBI taxonomy): domain Eukaryota; kingdom Viridiplantae; phylum Streptophyta; class Magnoliopsida; order Solanales; family Solanaceae; genus Solanum; species Solanum medicagineum. The sequence continues at coordinate 5,080 of JAPFFP010042239.1, read as the reverse complement.
TGAGTATCTTCTGAGTTGATGTTATTTTATATTATTCTACCTATATCTGTTTCATTCATCCATTTTACATACTCATATATTCCACGCACTGACGTCTATTTAGAATGCATCATTTTATGATGCAGAGACAAGTATTAGAAATCATCAACAGGCGCTTCATTGAGGATCTATTCGCATTTAGCTGATTGGTGAGACCTTCTTATTTTAGGAGGATTTCCATATTACTATTATCTAGCTACTAGAGTTTGGTTTTTTTCTTTTATTTGATCTGAGGTAGCCATGGACCTCTCTTTCGCACTATCTAGATAGTAGTGTCAGAGGCTTTATAGTCTAGATAGTGATGAGTTAATGTTGAGATCCTTATCTCTTGATTGATTTCCTTTAAAACTATTCTTATGTCAGAGAATTGGAGTTGGACTGTTGGCCTATCGCTCATATATATTGAGACATATTGAGTATTAGATTTGCCCATCTTATTTTCTCTTTATTTTAATTCTTCCGCTAATTGAATGAATTTAATGAGGCCAAGTGGTCTTATTGGGAGCCAACAATGGTTCCTGTATGCCGGCCATGCCAAGGTTACCTTCCCGGAGCGTGACAAACTTGGTATCAGAGCACAGAGTTCAAGTGTCCTAGGGAGTATATGAAGCCGTGTCTAGTAGAGTCTTGTTTATGAGTGTGTTATACACTACACTTTATAAGCAGGAGGATATAAGACACTAGGAATTCTTACACTTCTTTCATATTCTAATCCGTCTGATAGAGTTAAACTCTATGAAAGCTCTATTCTAATTTCTGCATTACGCATTTATAGAATTGTGATCATGCTTCCAAGAAGAGTTGATAAAACAAGAGGTGTGTGATATACCCAGATGTTAGTAATAGACCCTAAGCTTTAATTTTAAGGAGTAGTGTGAAAGAGGAGATAGATTTGTGACAGTGATAGTCCTAGTTGGAGATTTACTCTAAAAGGTTACCGTAGTGTATGTTTGAGATGAAGACGTTGACTTGTAAGAAAAGTGATGGTATGGGGAGGATACAAGTTCCCCTAGAGTAGGAATAGTCAATTGAGGATAGTCATTAGATAAGAAGAGGCTTAAGATATGTATCCATAGAGCAAAATTGTGTGAAGCTCTTAGTTATGACTGTTATAAGAATCTATAATAGTTTATTTGAGTTGTCAATGCGGAGTAGGTTGATGTAAGCATTCCTTATCATCATGAGTAACTAAGTTGATTAGGTGTTATGCATAGATGATGATGAGTTTTCCCATTATAGTCTAAATTTTATGTGATTAAATTTATGGCAGCACAGAAGTTGAGTGTTAGTAGGTAAAAAGAAGAGGTTATATGGTAAGAGTTGTGGAAAGTAGTTATGTACGCCAATAAGAGTAGCAAATATAGGAAGATTTCCAAAAAGACAGGAAGAATCTAATAGTGGTATCTTCAAAGGGAGTCTTAGTGGCTATTTTATATATGTGACTATAACAAATTATAGATATTCTTGTGGATAGTGATTCCCTAACCATGTGGAGATATGTACTTATAGCCTAGTAAAGGGAATTGATTCACAAACTTAGAGAGACGACCCTTGAGCTAAGGGGGAGATGATGAGGTAATGAACCAAAGTAGATCTTGAGTTTTGATAGTGATGGGCTGGTCAAGATTAGATATCAATTCTTTTCCATCTCATATAGTCTTTATAGTTCAGTTGAGGTGATGTTCCATTCCCGTCTAGTGTATGACTGCCATGCCTATGGCCTAGCCATATGTACCACTTGTTGATTCTCATTCATGTTGAGTTTCGAGGATGAGAAGCAATGACTTCATTTAGCAATCTTGATCTTACTTCATGGATCTAAGAGTTTCCAGTCCTATGTTGAATGATATGTGACCTGAGTTTTATAGCACACTGCGTATAGTTTTGTGAACTCAGAATGAGTCTTGATAGATGAAGGAGATTGTATTTTATTATGAATGTTCTCAGATAAGATTTCTTGATTGAATTGTGCTAATGATCTTTCATTCAATCCCTTTCAGTGATCTTGCTTTTTTGTCTTGATAAAAATATTAATAATAGTAAAGGAGTGTTGGTTGACGAAGTGAATGAGTGTTCTTGATTCTGATAATGAGGTGATATCATTTCATTTAAGGTTCTAGATGTGCAAGAGGAGCAAGATGAATCTTGATGAGTGGAACAGATAGGTAAAAGAATATTAGTGTCTCTCATGATAAAAATTCAATGATTGAGCGCGTAGATGTGCTATGTTGGGTTTGAAGATTCTCTAGTAATATTGACCTTCAAGAGGCCATGAAGTGGTTAGAGTGATAGGCTTGAATGTATGGTTTCCATTATGTGTGCATTGAAGTAATTAGAAGGATCAGTATTCTCTAAGTAAAAGTCACTATGAAGATACGAAACATAGATTTCGAGGGACAAGACTGGTATAAGTATGATCATCTTAGGACTAGCACCTTGGGACTTAGAGTTAGGCTTGAATGGAAGAAGAGGATGTTATTAGGCATAGATCTGGATAGGAGTTTCAAGTTTAAATTGATCGTGTGAAGTGCCATGAAAAAGAGCATAGTTGAGATGAGGTGCTGAGATTGAGAGTATCCATAGAGTCTTATATATACGATGGTCCCATTCTCGGTTACAGTTGATGACTTCCTTTGAGTTTGAATAATTGATTGTCGAGATGATTAAATGATTCGAGTTGATTGGGTTTCGATGTTCCGTTCGTGCCAGATAGAGAGAATGTCTAAGGAATGTCTCTACTTTTGAACTGAACTAATTTGACCATCCTTGAGTTGATTTGTCTATTCTGAGTGATTTGTGACTCTCTAGATTAGTGATAGATATGATGGTAAGTGGTTGATTATGATTCATCAGTGGTGCTATGAGTTCGCTTTTAGTTATCCATCATTCGAGGACGAATGATTCAAACGGGGAGATAATATAACATTTATAAAATTACTAAAATACCCCTAGATAAGAGACACTTGCATAACATATCCTCCCAAATTTCGATGGAAAATTCGAGGCCGAAAATGCGATTAGCGCGAAAAATTACATGGGAAAATGGTCTTGGTTGATTTTTAGAGCAACCAGATAAAAAGATAATTATTCGATCCGAAAACGCATTCCATTAAGAGTGCATGACATGTTCGCATCATGAACTTGTCGCAGATTCACACTTAGGTGTTATCCCATTACTTTCTATGGGATTATAAAACTCGATTGGAAGATTTTCAATGAAAACCCCAAAATGGCCCAAGTCCGCGATGCAGACTTGGTACACTGAGGGGTAATTTTTTTCAGTTCTCATGAGGGGCATTCTAGACTTTTTCCAACCCCTCCTAAATCTAAAACACGGTTGATATAGGTCATTTTGAGCGTTAAAGGGGTTTTAATCCCCATTCTTAAGTCTTTCTAAGTTTCTAACAAAGACTAGGTATAAAGAGAAGAGAGGAGGAGCGAGCATTCAAGAGAATTGAGGAGCGTTCTTACGAGGATGACGATCAAAACTCCATACCAAGTATGTAAGGCTAACCTAAAAAATAGGATTGTTCTTCCACGTGCCTCCATTGATGGTACTAGAAAGATTGTGAGTATATTGAGTCTTCATGTATGTTTCTTAAAGGTTTTCTTGAAAACTTATGCATTATATGTATTTTCATATGTTGACGATCATCATAAACTTCATTTCACGAATTAAATACTTTTCATGAGTTACTGCATAAACCCTATATGTTATTTTATAAAAGATTGCATGAATGAACCTAGGGATTAAGTCTAGAGCCTTAACTTGAGAATGTTGATTGTGATTGTGATGTGAGCATGATGATAAGTTGATAGAACTTGATGGTCCCATGAGTATTCATAATTGAATCCTAGAGATCGGTCTAATTGACTTCCTCTTTATTAGAGGTGGCAAAATAAGCCCAAACATATGCAACCCGCCCATAATTTTATGGGTTGGGTTAAGTACGATTTAGAATTGGACTAATTTTTAGTTCAATACAATTTAACCCATTTAAAAATAATTTTGAGATGAGCCCAATAAGATTCTCACTTCAACCCAGCACAATATTAAATCAGTATGACTTAGAAACAATAATGGGCGGGTTATGTGTTGGGCCCAAGATCATTAATGTTTTAAATTTGTTGAAAGTGATTACTTAATATTGTGTTGTATTGCTATGAAATTTTGCTTTGAATAACTATGTCAATTGGGCGAGTCATGACCCAACCTGACTTTTAGCCCAATTTAACCCAACCCTATTTAGCCCAAAATAACTTTGGGCAGGTCAAGATCCAACCCGATATTCAACATACCCCATTTTAACTTCCTCAATTTTAGCCCAACCTGCCCATTTGTCACGCCTATCTTAATGATTAATCAGAGTGTTAGACCCCGTATTTCTTTAAATTAAGGATAACTATTCAATTGGAAAATTTTGTTGTGGATATCGTGTAATGTAAACTTAAGTATATTCCCGGTGCATGATTGGATTATCAAGTGAATTTAGCGTGCATAATTAAATTTGAGTCGAAAGTCCTCAATTGGATCAAAATAGAAAAGTTTGGGACCTAATTGATCAATAGGCTAAGATGGACCCCTATGTTGCAATTTTGGAAAGTTGAGATTCTATATATAGACCCTCTTGTCTCAAGATTGGAACATTTCTTATTTTTCTCAACACTTAGCTTCAAGAAGAAGAAGAAGAAGAAGAAGAAGAAGAAGAAGAAGAAGCAGGAGGAGGAGGAGGAGAAAAGCAAGTAAGTTTTCTTAATTTTCGTATTTCTTGGTTTCTTATGTATTTAGTTATTAAGTGTTGATTGTGAATTGAAGTTGTGAAAATTTAGAGAGATGGGGTTAATTTTAGGAGGGAAATTGGTATGGTTATATATATATGTGTATGTGCCTAAGAACATCTACAATACGCGTATAACCATGGTTGAACGAAATTTGAATCGAAGAGAGGCGAATTGAGGGAAAAAAATTGAAGAACAAGCATTGCTACAGTAACTTTGGTCTCGGGTTACTGTAGCAAATCAAAAATAATTCACGTTTTTT
>JAPFFP010042238.1:0-14324 GCA_026153255.1 Solanum medicagineum | reverse complement strand
AGGATCAAAACACAGATTAAGACAAAGAAGGGGGTTACTTAGAATGTGGATGTCCAAAGAAAAAGCTAATGCTTATGTCAAGACCCAAGCCTAGGGCCTTGACATGACACAGCGAATGAGGAACCCGAAGGAACCCCAAACAAGCCTCTTAACATATCATTAAGTATCCTTACTCGTGTAAGCAATCACATAACAAAACGAGATAGTAAAAAGGTATATGGGGCCAAGGGACATCTTTGATACCATAGAAGCATAACAATCCCATAGAATATCATTAATACATCATAAGGTTCTTCTACTACATAAATAAGAGCGGGGGCCAAGGCAATCCCCGGGCTCACCCTCATAGTCATAAGTTACTAACATAGAGAAAGTTAATACATAGCAAGAAAATCAAGAGACATATGTCCTCGGAATTGAGGACTCACCAACTTGCCTTGAGAGAGATCGTACAAGACATAGGGAGGAGGAAGATGATCAAGCAAGGCTCCGGAAGGGCCACGGGGAGGAGGATGGTGATCAAGTAGGAGGAAGAGATCATGTATGCATAGAGTATGCGTTAGTATGTTTGAATGTACTAAGTATGTAGGATGCAATACAACAAGATATAGGCAACATAAACAAAATGCATAATCATAAGCAAGAGATAGTGTATTAGCAACATGGCATGCATGAACAACGCTTCAAGTAAAACAAGCTTATATATGGAACGTATTACATGTGTAGTAAAAGACATCGTGATGGTTATCACACCTTACCATCCATGGTGATTGAGGTACCTCACACCCTACCATCCATGGTGATTGAGGTACTAACCCCTCAATTGGTTGATGGTTGTCACACCCTACCATCCATGGTGAAGAGGTACAAATCTCTTATCTGTTGATGGTTGTCACACCCTACCATCCATGGTGATTGAGTTATAGCACCCCCTCAACAAGGTGTGGTCAACTTGCACCACTATCGATACTTTTCATGAAATCAACACAAATATACACTACTTTCATCATTATAAAATCACATAACTCATATGCCATGCATTGTACCTTCAACTCAAGAAACCTTAATTGGACATTTTCTCAAACACTTAGCGGGTGTGTAATGCTAGTATAAAATCATACAATTCAACAGTGAAATCATGCAAGAAAAATCAATATAAAAACACCTACCAACACTTTGTGATACCCTCATGCAATATACATTAAAATCCCTCATCAATCCTCAAAGTAGATAATAGATTCATAGCTCAAAACATGCTTAAACAATCACACTTTAATGAAACCCTAACATAGTTCATAGTCAAATTCATAATAAGTAAGAACTATAAGCAAATCAACTTAAAAATGTGAAATTCATGTATAAAGGAAGCTTGGGCACCATGAGCGAAAGGACCCAATGGTTGAAACCCACATACCTTAGACTTTGAGTTTCTTGAAATTGGGTTGTGAAAGACATGAAGCTTAGAAGTGGGTCTTGGAATTAAAAACTTATTCTTCAGTTTCCTTAAACTTGTATAGGGTTTTTGATGGAGGCCCTTGAGAGAATTTGATAGTGTATTTGAGAAGAGAGTAATGACTTTGATCCTTTGGAATAGGGTTTAGGTCTTTTGGGGATGTTAAGATAGCATTAGAAGTACATAAAGATCATTAGAATAATTAAAATTTACGAAAATGTCATTAATGAACGGATGCAAAATTTGGCAAAGTAATGCCTTAATGAAGGCTTCACGGGTTGTGTGGCACTCCACGGTTTGTGTGGAGTGCTCGTGAGACAAGACTTGGTCAAAATTTTGAAGTTGGAAAACTTAGAAAAAATCGAAGTTGTCACTTTGATTGGCCACTTCACGGGTCGTGTGGTGTTACACCGTCCGTGTAGTGACCTGTCCAAATACACTTAGAGAAGAAAATTATGGTCAGGCCACCCCATGCCCAGGTTGACGTCTTGTGAAGCATGGCACAGACTTAGTTAAAAACTCCCTCCCATGCTTACCTTCCTCATTTGCACACACTCCATGACCAACCACACAGTCAGTGGCAAGCCACACGGCCCGTGCCACTGGTTGTGTCCCATGCCTTAGGCCAAAATGGCCCTTTCCATCTCAATGCTCCCCAAACAGCCGGTCCAACACCTGACTGTTCATCAAAGACCCCGTGTGGATTCATTGTACAGGAGGGCCTTACGAAAACGATCATAACTCCTTTATCCAACATAGGAATGAGGTGAAACAAGTGCATTGGAAAGCTAACTCAAATGGCTTTCATTTGACATGTCATAGGCCAACCAGTTCCCAGTGTGATAAAGGTTATGCTTGTTTTAAGTTGACCCTTGCATGAACCAACACCCAAAACTCAACTTGTAGGTAAGTCTTGAACTTGTCTAAGTACTAGAATACTCCCACGTCTCTAATACACTCCCACCTACATAAATAAGGCTTGAAACATGGATAGGTAAGAGCATGGTGTTACGAGGTGTCACAATATCTCCCTCTTGGGAACATTCGTCCCCAAATGTCAAAGAAACGTACACAAGGAAACCAATCATGAAGATTTTATCCTAACATGGATGCAACAAATGCATCTAAACATGATTTTCAAAAAGTCTCAACATGAACATCAAAAATCACCCAAAACATGAACAATATAAACTTGAATACATGCAAAGACATAAGGGCCGAAAGTTAAGACTTGAGATCCCATAGGGGAACTTCAATTATTACCTTAGGATTGAGTAGAGTGGAAGACTTATGGATATCATTTTTTCATGTCCGCCTCGGCTTTCCATGTGGCACTTTAAACTTGTTGGTTCCTCCAAAGGACCTTGACGAAAGATACTTCCTTGTTCCTCAACCTCTTCACTTGCCTATCCAAGATTTCTACCAGAACCTCCTCATAAGTCAAATTGTCTTCAACTACTCACACAACATCAAGAGGCACAATAGCACTTGGGTCACCTACACAATTCCTCAACACAGACATATGGAAGATCGGATGAACCATATGCATGTCATTGGCCAAATCTAACTCATAGGCCACCTTGCCAATCCTCCTCAACACTCTATAAGGACCCATGTATCTTGGACTCAATTTGTCCTTCTTACCAAAACAAACCACACCCTTCATGGGTGAAACTTTCAAATAGGCCCATTCACTAACTTTAAATTCAAGATCCCTTCTCTTCACATCGGCATAGGACTTTTGTAGACTTTGAGTAGTTTTCAATCTTTCCCTAATCAACCTCACCTTCTCCATGGCCTCCATAACCAAATCAGGACCTAGCAAGGTCATCTCCTCCACCTCAAACCACATAACTGGGGATATACAATGCCTTCCACAAAGAGCCTCAAAAGGAGCCATACGAATGCTTGCATGATAACTATTATTATAAGCAAACTCAATCAATTGTAGATGATCATCCCAACTATCCTTAAACTCCAAAACACAAGCCCTAAGCATATCCTCAAGAGTTTGAATAGTCCTTTCAGCTTGGCCATCCGTTTGAGGGTGAAAGGTCATGCCAAGTTTTACCTTGGTACAAAGACCTCTTTGGAAGGACCTCCAAAAGTGAGAAGTGAATTGAGCACCACGATTCGATATGATAGATAAAAGGCACCCCATGCAATCTAACCAACTGATAAATGTACAACTTAGCAAAATATTTGGTACCATATGTAGTTATGGCCGATAGGAAATGAGCCGACTTTCTTAATCTATCAACCACAACCCAAATAGAATCAAAAGCCTTCCTAGTCTTAGGCAACCCAAACACAAATTCCATGTTAATTTCCTCCCATTTCTATGTAGGAATCTCTATATCTTGTGTTAGGCCACTCAACCTTTGATGTTTGGCTTTGACTTGTTGGCAATTATGGAAACTGGACACAAACTTAGCCATATCCCTATTTATACCACCCAACCAAAACACTTCCCTCAAATCTCTATACATTTTAGTAAAACCGGGGTGAATTGAATAGGAAGAATTAAGCCTCATCAAGAATCCTCTTTCTCAAGTCACCCACACTATGCACACATAACCTACCTTAATACCTAAGGGCACCATCTCCCCTGTTGGAGAAACCTCCACCTTGCGCTCTCTCACCAAGACTTTCAATTCTAGCAAGGAGGGGTCAAGATCTTTCTTTACTTTTACCTCATCAACCAATGAAGATTTTGAACCATCAATAAGCATAATACCATCATTATCAACCTTTTCCAACCTAACCCCAATCTGGCTAACTGATGAACTTCTCTAGCCACCTCCTTGCCTCTACCATCAACATGAGCAAGGCTACTCATAGACACCCTACTCAGAGCATCGACCACAACATTAGCCTTACCGGGGAGATAATGTATACTCATATCATAATCCTTAAGAAACTCTAACGACCTTCGTTGTCTCAAGTTGAGCTCTTTTTGAGTAAACACATATTGGAGGCTCTTATGATCGGTAAACACATCAACATGCACCCATACAAATAATGTTGCCAAATCCAATTCAAGATCTTGAGTAGGATAATTCCTTTCATGCACCTTAAGTTTCCTAGAAGCATAGGCTATCACCTTACTATTTTGCATCAAAACATAACCCAAACCAATCTGGGAGGTATCACAATACACAACAAACCCTCCCAACCCTTCTGGTAGAGATAAAATAGGAGTGGAGAAAAGTTTATCCTTCATGGTTTGGAAACTCCTTTCACACTTCTCCATCCACACAAACGTAGCCTTCATTTGAGTCAACTTAGTCATAGGAGAAGCAATATAACAGAACCCATTCATAAACCTCCAGTAGTAACCCGCTAAGCCCAAGAAGCTTCTAATGTCTGATGGGATGAATCGTCTAGACCAATTTCTAATCACATCCGTCTTTTTAGGATCTACCTTAATACCATCCGCCCACACCACATGACCTAGAAAGGCAATTTCTTTCAACCGAAATTCACACTTCTCATACTTAGCATACAACTTCTCTTCCCTCAATCTTTGCAGCACTACCCTCAAATGAGCCACATGCTCCTCCTCACTATGAGAATAGATCAAAATATCATCAATGAAAACCACCACAAACAAATCAAGGCAAGGTTTAAAGACCATATTCATAAGATCTATGAAGATAGCTGGTGCATTGGTTAGCCTAAAAGACATAACTACAAATTCATAATGCTCATACCGACTCCGGAAGGTCGTCTTGAGAATATCACACTCCCTCACCATCACTTGATGATACTCGGACTCAATATCAATCTTAGAGAAGTGACTAGCCCCTTAAAGTTGGTAAAACAAATTATCAATCCTTGGTAGAGGATACTGATTCTTTTTGGTGACCCTATTAAGTTGTCTGTAGTCAATGCACATTCTAAGAGTACCATATTTCTTCACAAAAAACACAGGTGCACCCCAAGGTGATTGGGTAGGCCTGATAAAACCCATCTTTAAACAAATCCCTTAATTTCTCCTTCAACTCCTTTAACTCTGCCAGGTCCATGAGGTAAGGGGGAATAGAAATGGGTTTAGTATCAGGGAGGAGGTCTATACCAAAGTCTATTTCAATTTCGGGATGAAACCTGGGAAGGTCACTAGGAAAGACATGAAGAAACTCTTTTATCACCGGAACCAACTCTATAAGAAGGACGTTGGACTCAACAACCCTAACCCTCACAAAATGATAGAGACACCCCTTAGAGATCAACTTTTGGGCTTAAATGCAAGAGATAAACGTACCCTTGACCGCCATATCATGACTTTCCCACTCAAGGATGGGTTCATTTGGAAATTCGAATTTGACTCTACGGGTTCTACAATTATAGAGGCATAATATGCATGTAACCAATCCATCCATAGAATGACATTAAAATCCACCAAATCCACTCAACAAGATCACAAGGCAAAATTTTATGCAAAATGCAAATGGGACAATTTCTATAGACCTTTCTAGTAACAATAGATGCAGCAAAAACAGTGGACACCTCATAGGACTCACATAATAATTTGTGCTCAACATGAAACTTTTTGGCAACAAAAAGAGTAACAAAAGAAAGAGTGGCACTCGAGTCTATCAATGCATACACATCAAAATTAAAGACTTTTAATACACTAGTGACAACATCGGGTGCTTCACCAACCCCTTGCCTCCCTTAGAGTGCATAAAACCGATTGTGCCTTGGGGCACCACCTTGTTGGCCTCCTCTTCCCAAAGGATCCACATTAGCACCCCAGCCTTGAGAATGAATATCTTTACCCTTGTTTTGATTCTGAGGACAATCAACCTTCTTGTGACCCACTTTCCCACAACTATAGGAAGCATTAGTGTCCCACAAACATGGGCCATCACGGCCTATACCACATATTGGGCATATAGGTCTAGGCACCACACACCATCACCTTGGGTCCTTGGGTAGTCATTGACAAACCTTCTACTAGGAGCATGAAAAGACCCTTGGCCTTGATGAAATCGGCCACCTTTTAGACCTTGGAAATTACCACAAAAATGGGCCCTCTTTGTCTCGTTACCATCCTCTTTCTCAATTTCTCCCCCTCCAATTATTGGGCGTAAGTCATCAAGCAGGAAAAATCCATATCCCAATCAGCATAGCATCTTGATACTCCTTATTCACCAAATTGGATACACCCTTCATGAACTTATTCATTTTATACCTTGAGTCAGCAACCAAGTGTGGAGATATTTTGAGAGTTAGTTGAATTTGAGAGCGTACTCCCTCACACTCATAGATCCTTGCTTCAAATTCATGAACTTCATCATATTAGCCTCCCTAATTTCAAGAGGAAAGAACCTGCTGAGGAAAACCACCTTAAACTCCTCCCAAAGAATCATATTGTTGTTCCCCTTCTCCTTCCATTGAGTATACCATATTTGGGCCACCTCCTTAAGTTGGTAAGCCACCAACTTTGCCTTCTCTTCCAACATCACACTCATAATAGAAAACACTTTGTATACCTCGTCAATAAATTCTTAAGGTTCCTCATCCACTTTAGACCCATTGAACTTCGGTGGGTTCATCCTCATGAAATCCCTCAACGGAGATGCCAGAGTAGGAGCATGTGGGGCTTTGGGACATTTGTTGACTCGGTTATCCATGGCTTGGGCTAGCAAAGTGAGAGCATCCTGGAGCCCTCCATGAGTCAGTTGTTCCCCGGGTGTGCGAGCTCTTATTCCTCTTGTGTTAGGCATGATCTAGCATAGCAAAGAACAATTGTTAGAAGGGAATGGGGAACCCAAAGGAACCCCAAACAATTCTCTTAACATATCACTACACATCCTTGGTCGCGGAAGTAATAAAACAACAATACGAGATAGTAAAAAGGGAATAGGGGGCTAATGGACATCTTTGATACCATAGAAACCTAACAAGCCCATAGAATAGCATTAATACATCATATGGTTCCAACAACACCTCTACTATATAGATAGGAGAAGGGGCCAAGACAATCTCCCAGATCACCCTCATATTCATAAGTTTCTAACATAGAGAAATTCAATACATAACATGAAAATCAAGAGACATATGTCCATGGAGTTGAGGACTCACCAACTTGCTTTAAGAGAGATCATAGTAGCCATTAGGAAGAGGAGGATGATCAAGTGGGGTTGCGGTTCCTACATGGTAACAACATGTAGGCATAGAGTATGTGTTAGTACATTTGAATGTACTAAATATGTAGGATGCAATGCAACAAGAGATAGGTAATATAATCAAAATACATAATCATAAGCAAGACATAGTATATTAGCAACATGGCATGCATGAACAATGCTTGAAGTAAAACATGCTTATATATGGAACGTATTACAAGTGTAGTAAGAGACCTCTTGATGGTTGTCACACCCTACCATCCATGGTGATTGAGGTACCAACCCCTTAATTGGTTGATGGTTGTCACACCCTACCATCCATGGTGAAGATGTACAAATCCATCATCGATTGATGGTAATCACACCCTACCATCCACAGTGAAGAGGTACAAACCCCTCATCTGTTGATGGTTGTCACACCCTACCATCCATGGTGATTGAGGTATAGCACCCCCTCAACAAGGTGTGGTCAACTTGCACCACTATCGATACTTTTCATGAAATCAACACAAATATACATTATTTCATCATCATAAAGTTACATAACTCATATACCATGCATTGGACCTTCAACAACTCAAGAAACCTTAATTGGACATTTTATCAAACACTTGGCGGGTGTGTAATGCTAGTATAAAACCATAAAATTCAAGAGTGAAATCATGCAAAAAAAAAATCAATGTAAAACCACCTACCAACACTTCATAATAACCTCATGAAATATACATTAAAACCCCTCATCGATCCTCAAAGTAGATCATAGATTCATAGCTCAAAACAAGCTTAAACAATCACACTTTAATGAAACCCAACATAGTTTATAGTCAAATTCATAGTAAGTAAGACCCTTAAGTAAATCAACTTAAAAATGTGAAATTCATGTAAAAAGGAAGCTTGGACATTATGGGTGAAAGGACCCAATGTTTGAAACCCATATACCTTAGACTTTGAGTTTCTTGATATTGGGTTGTGAAAGACTTGAAGCTTGGAAGTGGGTCTTAGAATTCAAAACTTGTTCTTGAGCTTTCTTGAATTTGTATTAGGGTTTTGATGGAGGCTCTTGAGAGAATTTGATAGTGTATTTGAGATAAGAGTAATGACTTTGATCCTTTGGAATAGGGTTTAGGTCTTTTGTGGAGGTTCAGATAGCATTAGAAGTCCAAAAGGATCATTTGAATAATTAAAATTTATGAAAATGTCATTAATGAACGGATGGAAATATTGGCAAAGTGATGCCTTACTAAAGGCTTCACGGGTTGTGTGTCGCTCCATGAGTCGTGTGGAGTGCCCGTGAGACAAGACTTGGTCAAAAATTTGAAGCTGGAAAACTTAGAAAAAATCGGCGTTATCACTTTGACGGGCCACTTCACGGGCCGTGTGGTGTTACACGGTCTGTTTAGTGGTCCGTTGAACTACCCTTAGAGAAAAAAATTGTGACCAAGCCACCCTACACGCAGGCTGATGACTCATGAAGCGTGCCACAACCTGTGAAGATGGTCGTGGCATAATACTTAGTCAAACACTACCTCCCATGGTTACTTTTCTCATTTGCACACATTGCACGACCAACCACATGGTCAGTCGATAGCCACACGGCCCATGCCACTAGCCTTGTCCCATGCCTTAGGCCAAAATTGGCCCTTTCTAGCTCAAGTCTGCCAAAATAGCCCGTCCAACACCTCGCTTTCTGTCTCAGAGCCTGTGTGGTTTCCCTGCACAGGAGGGTCTCACGAAAACGGTCATAACTTTTTCATCCAACCTCAGAATGAGGTGATACCAAGTGCCTTGGAAAGTAACTCAAAGGGATTTCATTTGACATGTCGTGGGCCATCCAGTTCCAAGTGTGCTAAAAGTTATGCTCATTTAAATTTGACCCTTGCATGAACCAACACCTAAAACTCAACTCATGGGTAAGTCTTTAACTTGTCTAAGTACTAGAAGTCTCCCACGAGTCTAATACACTCCCACCTACACAATTAAGGCTTGAAACATGGATAGAGAAGAGCAGGGAGTTATGGGGTGTCATAGCTCAATAGGGCTAACTAGGGATGATTCACTTAGGTGGGTCAAAAGGTTGTTCAAAATTAGGGCCACCAAAAAAACACCTAGATTCTTTCCTCTATGTTCTATTCCTACCTAGGTTGGTCCACATACTGGGCAAGTTCTAGCTACTGTTGCAACATAGACCAATAAATTTGCTCACTCTCACATGGCATACTTTCATCACAAGGCTACCACTAGAATTACCATCACATCATTCTCAAGAGTCCAAAATTAAGCATGTACTATTCATGAAGTTCAAAGTTTCAACATGAGCTATTCATAGTTCAATTGCTTCAGTTGTCGCTGATTCAAACACACTACGCAACATATCTTTATACATCTACCGATACTTTACATGAAATTCATATTGATGAATACCCTTAAGACGGTCGTCATCTATCAATCATATGGCTATGTCACTCAACTATGACAACTCTGTACACATTTGCATACTATGCCACACAAGAACATAACTAAACCAACAATATGCACATTCATAATACTACGAACGTTCAAACATTTAGTTACAGACCCAAGAAAAATAAAAGAATGTACAAACTTAAGTAGATATGGCAGCAAACAGAAAATAAAGCATAGTCTTTACACATGGCTGAATTCAAAGAGACCATAAACATAGAAATACTCCCACCCCACACTTTAAATAAGCATTTCCCTCAGTGCTTAGCACATGTAACCTGTGGGATGGGAGTATGGTGCTCAATCATCATCCGTCGAAGCTGGAAGAATTTGATCACCCCACAGTGACCAAAGGCTCATCCATCTCTATCTCGTCCTCATCCACATCTGAGGTCTCCCTCGCATCCTCTAAATCTATGGGCACATCATCCTACATGACTCAAAGAATCGAGGATCAATACCCAACACTATATTAGCATCGACGTTCAGTAGGTACTGCGACTGAACATCATCGAGCTCTTAGCGAGTGGAAGGTCTACCACCTTTCTTGTGGCACAACATCTCTAGCCCGTACATCCGACCCATGATAAGCTCGTCTCTGTGTACCCTCTCAGCTGTGGTGAGTGCAGGTCCCGTAGCTACATCAGGCCTCTTGATGTTAGTCACATTATAGGGAGGGGCTCGAATCTGTGCAAAGTAGTCAAGGGGATTCTCGGATACACCTACATGCCTGCACAATTTAGTAATTAAACCACCAAAGGCATACCTGCACCCACGATGTCTACAAGCTTTCCTCATGGAGAATTTGAAAATGGCCCCAAAGTTCAACTCTGCCCCAATCATCGGAGCATATGCCAAATATAACCAGTCCCGTGTGATCTCAGTGAAGTCCTGACCTTGGAAGTATGAATGCATGATGATCTTTATCCATGACCTAGCCTCTCTGTTCATGTGGACAAAAGGGATGGACTGTTAGTACCTCTTATACCATGGCGAATCCACATAGTTGTGGAGGTTACCCCAGCCAATGTGTGGCAAATGTCTCTGTATGGCTAGCAAATCTACGGCTCTGTAAAAGGGGGCAATGGAAACATCCATAGTTCCTAGGATTCCATTGATAGCAAGTAAGGTGATATTAACCTCTATCCCCCAAAATGTGACAACCTGGGAGCGCGTGTCAGTCTTCATGTTCACATAGAAATCACAGACCAAACTGAGGTTGCAAGGAAGAAGCTCCCCAAAAAGGAAAGTTAGGCGGTAACGTGTGCATTTTTGTTAGATTCATGGATAGTCTCTAGCAAGGGTGTCTGTATCAATAGGCATGTCGGGAAAGTACTTTGTCTTATCATGTGCGCTGTAATAGTGGTTGCGTTCCCTCGCTACTGAATTCAACTCATATTGAGGTCTTTGACCCTTGGGAGGATCTGGGGCTTTGGGCACCTCGGGGATGTCCCGTGCATGTCTCCTGCTGTTAGAGGCTCCTGCCTGTCCAGTTTTGCGGATAGATTGTTTTGGCTATCCAGTTCTATGAGTTTTAAAGATCATGGTTTCCTGCACTATCACAAGTTATATAGCCCCACACTAGGAATAAATTCGACACCCAACCCCACATTTAGTTCAAACCATGGGGTGAGAAGGTACTCAAACTTGCCATCTTACTCCACGTAATCACCACTAAGTAGACAAAAATACCCCAACAATATGGGCAATCACACACACACACCACATTTAATTTCAAGCATCATTATCACCCCTCAACATCAACAATTCATATGCCTTGAACAGCTCAGTAGTCATATCAACAAGTGAAATATAAACATCTTCCTAACAATTTAGGACGATTCTATGGTACTAAGACTTGAAAAAGTTCCCCACACTTATATTTCTTAAAAACCTATCATGAATACACAAAGATTTGAACAATATTGGGCACAAACCCAAAATAACTACCAATTTTTTCCTAATTTTTACCCCTAAATTCGACCTAGGGTGATGACCCCTACACATGAAGCACAAAATCAACCCCATTCATGAAATTAAGCACACAAATACAACACCCAACCCAATTTATACATCAATGACCATGAAGGACAAACCACAATAAGTAATTGAACTCATGGCACCCAAATATTAACTCACCCAAGTAACAATCAAGAAAAGGGAGTGAAGAACATATACCTTAAGTGAAGATTGCAAGAGAGAACAATGAAAAACCTTTGGGGACTTGAAGGGTGATGCGGATTTGTTTGAATTTGGGTGTTTTAGGGTGAAAAATTAGAGAAAATACGAGGGAGAAAAGGTGTTGGGGTCAGGATCACATAAAAATGGGTAAACATGTGTATGTTGGGGGGGTAAATAGAGGGGTAGTGGGCCGAGCCAGTTTTTTGAAAATCGCCCAACATTGTACATATCTGCGACAAAAATCAGTCGCAGAGTTATACTTCTATTTTTTCCTTTTTGATAAACTTGGCTTGGCTGACCAATTACACATTTCCGTGATAGTCCACCGTCGTGGACCTTTTTGTTTGGTTTGAAAAATTATTTTTTGAGCACCAAACCCCATAAAAATCCCAAAACAGCTGATCATGCTACAAAATAATGAAACAGGTCTGGCCAAAATATTCCAAAAACACCTAAGGCATTGACAGGAATTAAAGACGACAAAAATTTGACCTGTGTTAGTGACTGCGACGTGGACTTGTCGCGGACCTTTAGTCTGTGCCAAAAATTTTTTTTTACTGGTTTTTCAAAAAAGCCAAAAATGGATAGAAAGCTAAAGAAACTATGATTACCATACCACGGGTTGTCTCCCACGTAGCATCTTATTTACTGTCGCAGCACGACTCAGCACTTGCTTAATCATCATTGACCAATGAAATAGCCTCTTCATCACGATTTGTGTCAACACCGTAATAGTATTTGACACACTGTCAGTAACCAAAAAAAGTTTGGTTTATAGCCTCCTCTTGCAATTTGACTACATCATGTGGCATCACAGTCACCACAGTTTACGACCCACTCCACTTGGACCACAGCTTACTTGAAAACAGTTTAAGACAAGTTTTAAAGAGAAGTAGCTTTTGTCCAGGCTCAAAGGTACGCCTGATTAAATTGTTGTCACGCCATTTCTTTATCTTCTCCTTGTAGATGTTGGCATTCTCATATGCATAGAGTCGGAACTCATCCAACTCCTCTAGTTGTTCCAATCTCTTGGTGCCCTACGAGCTCTAGATCGAGATTGATATTTTTAATAGCCCAATACACTTGGTGCTCAAGCTCAATAAAGCGATAATATGTCTTTCCATAGACTGTGTGGAGACGTGTTGATCGGGATTTTTATGCAGCCCTATCGGCCCACAAGCCTAATAGCCCAATTCTTCCTTATGGGATTTATAGTCTTCTGTAATATTTGCTTCATCTCTATATTTGACAACTCTACCTGGCCACTTGTCTATAGATGATACGTTGTGGGTACCTTGTACCTTACCCCATACTTAGCTAACAAGTTCTTCACCATCTGGTTGATGAAATGCCCACCTCCATTGCTGAAAAAAGCTCGTGGAGTACCGAACCTTCTGAAGATCTACTTTTTAGAACCTACTCACCACCTTGGAGTCATTAGTGGGCAGAGCTATTACTTTGACCCACTTGGACACATAATCAACTGCAACTAAAATGTAGTGATTACCAAAAGAGGGTGGGAATAGACCCATGAAGTCCATCCCCCACATATCAAATATCTCCACCTCTAGAATGTTGTTCAGGGGCATCTCATACCTCTTAGATGTGGTGTTAGTCTTTTGGCAAACATCACACTATCTCACAAACTGCATTCCATCCTTGAAAAGAGTTGGCCAACAGAAACTCGACTGTAACACCTTGTGGGCTATCTATTCATCTTCCATGATAGCCCCCATAGGGTGAAGCATGACATCTTTAAAGTAATCGGGGCTTTGCCACCTCAAGGACGTACCTTCTGACCATTCTGTCAGCACCTTGCTCGAAGAGATACGGCTCATCCTAGATATAAGCCTTCACATTATGAGCCAGTCGCTTCTTCTGCTGATAGTTAGCATCGAGGGGGAAGACCCCACTTGCCAAGCAGTTTACAATGTCAGATGTGATGGCCCGGGAGGGTATCTTAGTGTGGCCGGTACTAAGAGACTATTGCTAGCCCCCGAACAAACTAGTTGGCCTCAGCGTCACATCATACTCAGTAGTGGAAGAATAACTTAACTAAGTTGACATCATGATATAAGAAAATATAACTCCCCTGT
>JAPFFP010042237.1:0-14325 GCA_026153255.1 Solanum medicagineum | reverse complement strand
CCTTCTTGCTCAGATGCTCCGCTCGGTCCCTCTTTTTATCCTCTTCAAGTTGTCAGACATAAACTATAAGCCTAGAGTTGTCCATGCCTAGGATCATGAATGTCACTTTACACTCTTTCTTCACATGTTTGCTCCGTCCAGATACAAACTTCCTCATTCTTGCTCTCATGTCTTGGACCATATTTGAGTTATACCTGGATAATTGAATGAACATAAGGTTGTACTATTTGATAGTCAACCCCTCCTACTTCAAGTTCATGAACTCTTCAATCTTTACCTCCCTCAACTCCCTAGAAAATAAGTGGTCAAAGAAGGCATTATTGAATTCACTCTACTCAACAGGCTCAGCATATTTTCCTCGACACTCTTCTCATTGATTATACCATACATTTTCCATATCCTTAAGTAGGTAGGAATCCAACTCAACTTTCTTAATTTTAGTCAAATGCATCGCTTTTAGAACTTTCCACATCTTATTAATGAAGTTCTTGGGGGTCTTCCTCAACCTTAGACCCAGTGAAGACTAGTAGGTTAATCTTCAAAAAATCCCTAATCTTGGTTACAACAAATGGCTCTTGGGAGGTAGAACTAGGATCTTGTAAACTCTGGTTCGCACTCTGGGCAGCTACTAACTGGGTAAGCATGGTGATAGCTCCTCTAAAATTGGCCTCTATAGTAAGAGAAGGTGGAGCAGTAGGGTCTTTGGAAATCTAGTAGCTCTAACTAGACGACCTCAACCCCTCGTCTCGAACTGAGTAGGTATCTCTAAAGGGGGATTCTCAGCATTATCAGTTAGGGTATCTCTGCGAGTGGAGGTATGGTTAGGACACATGATCTACAAATGTGTGACGCACGAGTTAAAAGGGAGCTTTATAAAGTTAAACTCCACCGAACAAACTCAGAATATAAAAAAATGGTAACCAATCCTAATGTTCCATAGGCTTATACTTATAAAGTGTCTTGCACAACACACCTATAAACAAGACTCTATTAGTCATGGCTCCAAAAAATCCCCAAGGCACTTAAACTCTGTGCTCTGGTATCGAGTGTGTCATGCCGTGACAGGGTACCCTTAGTGTGCTAAGCACTTCAAGAGTCATTGTTGATTCACCAAGAGAACCACCTAGCCTCATCATCACATCATACTTAACAATAGAAGAAATACTCGCAATCAAATAAAGAAATAAAACTCTTGTAAAAACATAGCTTGTAATGGTCAAGTTTGGAAATAATAGAACAATCCACAATCCTCTACTCATTGTCTATGAAGCCTCGATCTAATAATCTAGGTGGTAGCATGAAAGGCCATGGCTACCCCAAGTAGAAGAAAATAAGAATACTAAATAAAATATAAGGGCTCCTCTGAATGTAGGGGGCTCATCAAATATGGAATCCACAAGTTGGACCACAAAGAAGCACTAGCTGAAGTCCTCTATCACCTATATATACATCATTAGCGATGTAGGCCCAAATAGATGTCAGTACATGGAGTATACTAGTATGTAAATGGCTAAAGAAAATAGTTAAGCTCAAACTGAATAGTCAAATCAACTCGGACGCGACTCCTAACTCAAATAAGTGGATATCCAAAGTTTAAAGTTGGAAATCAAGCTTTGGAAATAGGCTCAATGCGATGTAACTTAGTTTAAAACATAATATGCTTAATCAAGTGTTTCTTGGGAGTTTTCCTAACTGATATCCAATCTCACCACCATTAGTTTGGTGATATACAAAAGAGGCGATATCGTTGCCACGCCCCTCCTAAATTTGCCATGGTAAAGGATGATTAACTCTTACTTGGATCCAAAGTAAATGTCTATTTTTTTTGGGACATGAGAGGCCACAGTTAACTGGATAACTATCCTACGCTGTGTACATAGTTAATGGGTTAGAGTAGTTATTTACTCGCTCCCATATTGGAGCTTAATACTCCTCCCAAGACTAAAATAGGCTCAAGCTGATCAACTCAAACTCATCTCTTAGATCTTCTCAACACAACTCAACTTAATTAGAGTGATTATATCATCCGTGCAATCATGAATCACCTCAGACCGAAATGATCATTTAGACTCCACTCTATCATGATCATCACATAAAATAATAGGATGCTCATTAAGTATATATGAAAATAGACAATATGCTCCTAGTTCTCAGTGATACTCAACTTTCTCAACTTAGACAATCACAGTCATGGTCTCAATCCAACATGTAACAATCACAGTCATGCAACAAAGGTTATATAGAATATTGCAAATCAAGATACAAAGCATTAAATTCAGGTTTTATACTCCAATTTCTTATGACCAACATGTAATTCATTCATTTACTTATAATTACGCATAGAAACTCAGTATAAATTCAAGTTACTCAAAGATCAGAATCATGAGATTTTTAGTATCCAATTCTTAGGAATAAACTCGACTCAAATAGACAAGAGAGTGCTTGGACAGACTTAGTCCTACCTTTTAGGAAGCCTTACATATCTAGCATTACCAAGAATGATAAACTCTTTGATGATTCTTAAGCTTGGCATCAAAACCTAGCTTTCCTCCCCTCTTTGATGCTCTCTAAGTTTCAAAGTGTATAATGAGGAATAATACACTTAGATTACTGATAAGGGACCTAAATTAAGTCCAAAGCATAGTAGGTTTTAACTAAAAGGGACAAAAACAATTAGCAATGCCCCTCTTAAAACTACTGATAGGAACCACGAAACCCGTCTACGGACTGTGGTTCCACTTACGGGCCGTAAGTGGCCTCTCGTTGCTTAGGGTGTTAAAATTTCGGGCTACTAGAACTTTGAACTAGAATCTACAAACCATTTCCCAAGTTTCATAAATTGGGTTATGGGCCATCTGGTAACTCATCTTTTCAATCTTCAATAATCCTGATTTTCTGGAGCTCCAATCTACGAAACCTCCTTTATGGGTTGTAGGTATGATGACGGGTCGTCTGATAACTCGTCATCCAATATCCCAAAAAGTCAATTTTTGAGTCATCAATCTACAAAATCGAATCTACGATTCGTGACCATATATTTTCTTGTACAAGGGCCTTAGACTTAGAAAAATTTCAGTAAGTCACAGGAGCACCTACGAGGCAACAAATATTGCAGTAAATATTTGAAGAAACTGATGACCCTGGGAAAAGATCAAACATTTCGATACAACAACAGTTTTAAGTTGTTTTCATGTATTTAAGAATTATTAACATAAATCAATATCTGAAGCATCTAACACTTTGATTTACTAACTTTGAAATGCATAATAGCTCTCATATGTTAATGTCAAGAAAATCTGTAAAGTAAAGGCACGATATTATCATTAGTTGTTGGATGTCTCATGCTATGTACAACCTGAGTTGTAGTTATGTTCATAGTCTTTTACTTGGAATCTCCATGATGAACCCTCATTTGTATTTCGAGTTAACTGGTCATAGGACATTATGGACTGGTAATTCAGAGTTTATTACTTGTAAAGGTATCTTCTAATAGCTTACATAAATTGAAAATGAATGAGAAATAGCTCATCTTTTCCTCAACTCTCGCATATAGAATCTAGAATATTTCTCTATAAATAATATTTTTAATGAATGTCATGTCTTCTGCATCCTCGTCCACATAAAGGATGATTAATCCTTCTCATGTTGTTAGTGGTGACACTTCCACAAATAATGTCCATGTATGAATACATATTTTTAAAGATAATCTTTTATTTTTCCAAGTAAGAGCTCGGTAACTATGTTAGCCGCAGAAACCTAATTAAACTTTATAAAGTTTGATAAATGGATGGTACATAGGGATTTGGGGTGATATTATGGGCTACATATAAGGCACTAGAGGAGAAATATTGAAAGTAATTGTGCAGGTGAAAAAGCTCGATTAAGAGTTGAACGACAATAAACAAAGACAATCGTATTTCTATAACATGACAAGCATGTAAGTATGCGGAATATTCATACAGATAAAACCCTCAGGCTCAATTATCTAACAACTCTATTGGGACTTTTACAGTCAAGCAGGGTAAAGAGACATGGTGAAAGTAATAATCTGGAGATGATTGTGAAAGCAAATCATTCAAGGGTAGTTTGCATAGCCAATTTTTGGCTTTTTATTAAAGGATTATAATCAGTTGTAACTCAATTTCTATCACATGATTTAAGTGTGGTTAATAAGAATGTTCAATAGGAAAATAATTCAAACAAGAAGGCTTATTGAAGGATATTGTTCTAAGGAAGTGGTCAATATCAAATTTATTTTGATTTTTTGTCTGGAATTTCCATCATTTATGATCAAACTTTTATAGATATCGCTGAAGCATTTAGTTAAGGGAAGTGGTTGGGAAGAAATAGGGGAAATTAGTGAGGAGTTTGGATATTATTAGGAATATGCACTGATGTTTTGCATACGATGCAGCAATGAAGGACACGTTTATGTTTTGAGTGCCAGCGTTTCATTTTGGAGGTAATTTAGATTGAGTAAAAATGGATATCCTAGAATCAAATGTTGCGGTTGATTTATGGAGAATTTTGATGAAACAGTGGAAGGCGAAGAGGTTCTCTTATACTCCCCCTCTCACATTTTATGTGATACCCTTTCCATTTTGGTCTGTCCCAGAAAGAATGTCACATTACTCTAATTGAAAACAATATAATTTTAAAATTTCCTTTTTACCCTTAATGAAAAGATTCTTAACCACACAAATATCTAATAATGATTTTAAACTACAAGTTTTAAAAGTATTACTTTTTTTTCTTAAACAACGTGTCAAGTCAAAGGGTGCCACATGAAATGAGACAGAGGGAGTAATTGATTGGTTGCTTAAGCGGAGGATTTTCTTTCCTTTCCAATAGGTGCCTCCTTTTTTTCTATGTGGAAAATTGAAAAAAATTGTAAAAAATAAAAAATATTTTTTGTTAGTTGTAGGAGCACCATGTAGGCAGGACTAACATCATCTTTTATATTTATATAAGATAAGATAAAAGATAAGATAAGATATGAGTTAGGAACTTTAGTCACAAGAATGAAATATCAAAAAGCTCTAATTATAAAGAGTTTACCGTTATAATAATAACTAAAACAAGTAAAAAAAGTTTGCTATAATGGTAACTATTAGAAGGATTTGAAAAGTTTGTTGTTGAAAATCCAAAGGTTACAAACAACAATTAAAGGTGTTTCTATTCACACGATTTAGAGCAGATGAAAGGCTTCATCGTAATTATAACACACCGTTTATCGTAATGTGTATTTACATAACTGTTGACTAAAATTTATGTTAAATAGAAGATCAATAATGTCATTTAATAACTTTTATAAGGTCATTTTGATATTTTAACTTTAACCATTTATCATGCTCGGAGTCTACACTCTGGACGTGGCCGACACTCAAAAATCATTTCTGGTTCAAAGCTAACCACTTGGCCTGACTACTATGCTTAGCGAAAGACTTAAGCGTTGATGATAGGCTAGAAAAAAAAACAACCACTGCATTCATATCTGAAATTATAATGAAACAGATTAACTTGGAAATCAACAATCTGAAAGAGATACTAAAACACTGTCTATCAGTCTATGAAGCCTCTACTAGCCATGACTAGATAATGGGTACCGTGACAGGCCATGACTACCCTAAATTAAAAGAAAGTAACTGAAACTAAAACAAAATAACATCAACGAGTCTCGGGCTACAAAGAGGTCTCACCACTGGCTAAGTAAAAGTGCTGGATTCCCTAGTGATATGCCTACTGAGGAACTCTATCACCTATGTCTGCATCGTAAAATGATACAAGTTGAAAGCACGTCAGTACATAAAATACTCAGATCACAGATTTAATATAGAAATAAGTCAAAACATAAGGAATGCATTATAGTAAAATATCTAATTTAATGCATCACTAAATGCAACTCTGTATGTGTTTGAAAACAATGTATACTATAACTTGGGGAGTTTCTCTAACCGACAACCATCACTATCAGCTTCGTAATGATACAACGTACTGCCCACGTTGCCAAGGCCATCCCGTATTTTACCGTGGTAAAAGATGAAGTGTTGTGGATCCATATAAATAGGGTCATCTCAATGGTATATGAGGAGTTGTACATGTGGTACAATCCTTTCCTACGTTGGCTATGTAGTTTATGAGGTTGGATTTATTAAACTCATACCAACCTCGGTTTCATGCACTATGCTCAATTATTGTGAAAATGTCTCATTTTAGGGGAAAACTGAAAATATGCTACTTCGAGCCTTGGCTCTATATGTTTTCTTTAAACTAGTTTTGTGAACTTGTTTCATAACTCAATCCCAAGAGAATTCTTTTAACTCAACTGTACATAAGTCTGGGTAAGTGCTTGAAGAAAACTAATAAGCTTTCAATGCAAGTAAAACATGCTAGGGAAATAATTCTCAACCCAATTAGGATTCTTGTAACTGTAAATATACTTCATGATTTAAAGAAACATACTCAACAATGAAGTTCTTATAATAAGAATAATAATTACAATAAAATTTGTGTGGTAAAACTTTAGTATATGTCAACAACATCACTAGAATGGAACTGATTTGGCTCTTGGCTAGTTTTCTTGGTAAGAATATAGAATAATTATGACGATAAAATTTTTAGGTGGCCTTACGTGCCTGGAAGACTTGAATTTCACACTAGTTTGGAAGAACTCGCGTGATTTCCTTGAAACCCTAGCTTTTTCTCCTCTTTTTCGCTCAGTCTCCTCTTAGTTTTAGCATACTAGACTTTAGAATGGATTTAGGGACCTTTTTTAGGCCAAAAATGACCTATATTGGCCGTGCATTAAGTTTATAAATGGTGGGGAAATGTCTGGAATGCCATCGAAACATTTATAAATTCTGAACTTCGGTGGAATGGGTCGAGGACTAATTTCGCGACGCCAACCTGGTCGTACCTGTGCTTTTTCTTTAAAAAATTATCTGACAGATTTTTCAATCCCGTAGAAAATATTTGGACCAAATCTAAGTGTAAGTCCGTATCGGGTGAGCATCGACACCTGTTATGACTTATTCTAGAAATTGTTTTTGCGTGGAAAAATTATCTTTTGATTTGGTTGCTCTAAAAATTATCCGAGATCATCTTCCAACACAATTTTTCATACTGATTGCATATTCGTCCTTAGATTTTCCAGCGGAGCATGGGAAGACATGTTATGCACGCGTCTCTCCTCTAGGGCTATTTTGGTAATTTTACTAGGTGTTACAATATCTCCCCCTTGGAATTATTCGTCCTCAAATTATAATGATTTTATGAATTTACTCAAAACATAAATGTTACTCTAGAACTCAAGCATACATGGTTACTCAAACTAAAATAAATGCAAATCTTCGAGATCAAGAGCGAGAATTTACCTTCAAGATCCTCACTGGGGGGCACAAATAAGTACGGATAATATTTTGCTTTCATATCTTCCTCGGCTTCCCATGTAGCTTCCTAAGTGAGTTGATTTCTCCATAGCACTTTAACCGACGCAATCTCTTTAGTTCTCAATTTACAGACTTGGCGATCAAGGATTTGAACCAGAATCTCTTCATAGGACAAGTTTTCTTTAATCCCAACTCTCTCAATAGTAACAACTAGGGAGGGATCTCCCAAGCATTTCTTAAGCATGGAAATATGGAATACTGGATGCGTAGCACCCAGCTCTGCTGGTAACTCCAACTCATATGCAACATTACTATTTCTTCTCTCAATCTAATAAGGACCAATATATCGAGGACTTAGCTTTTCTTTCCTTCTAAATCTCATGAAACCCTTCATAGGTGAAACTTTCATGTATATCTAATCATTTACTTCAAACTCCAAGTCTTTTCTCCTAACATCGATATATGATGTTTGGCAACTTTGTGCAGTTTTCACCTCTCTTGGATGATTTTCACCTTCTCTATGGCTTGGTGAACCAAGTTGAGCCCTGCCAAGCTAGCACCAACCTTGAACCAACCAATATACGATCTGCACCTCTGCCCATAAAAGGCCTCATAAAAGACTCATTGACTACCTAAACTGATTCAACAACTCTAACTCTTACAAGATAATAAATACAACCCTCAAAGATCAATTTGGTCCTAAGACAAGGAATGAATCTACTCGTACTTACCACTTTACAACCTTCCCACTCAAGTGCGAACTCATTAGGAAATTGAAAATTAACCCTACGGGTTCTACAACCAATGGAAGCATGATATGCATATAACCCAACCACCCTAAGGACAAACTCCAATGTACCATGCCAAGTACAACATCGTCACAAAACAACACTTTATGCAATAATGACATGGGTAATCCTCCTATAGAGACTCCCAGAACTATCAAAGCATGCAGAAGAAAATCAAGAAAACTCTTAACATACCGGTAACATCATTGGGCACCTCATCTCCTCTTTGCCTCCTTTGAAAAGCATAGAACCGATTATGTCTTGGAGAACCCCCTTGATCAACATCACCACCTCTACCCTTGTTTTGAGCATATGGACAGTTCAAAATTTTGTGGCCCATCTCACCACACCCAAAGCATACACTCGTGTTCCTCCAATATATACCACCATGTTTCCTAACACATTTTGGGCATCTAGGACAAGCCACCTCTATCCACCTTGTTGGAGCCTTGGGTTAGGTACCCCATCCTTGCCAACCCTCTTTTTTGGAGCACTAGAGGATCCTTGGCCTTGAAACTCAAGATCTTGTTAAAACCGGTCACCCTCAAACTGAGTCCTTTTGGCCTTACCACTCCTTCACTTTCTAAGCTTTTCTGCCTCAAATTGTTTGGCATAAGTCATGAGGCGGGACAAGTACATATCACCTATCGACATGGCAGCACAACACTCCTCATTCACCAAGTCGGACATACCCATCACAAAGTTGTTCATCCTAGACCTTTGCTCAGCCACCAATTGTGAAACATATTTAGAGAGTAGGTTGAAATTGAGGACATACTCCCTCACACCCATGGTACCTTGTTTAATATTCATGAACTCCATCATTTTATCCTCCCTCGACTCAAGAGGGAAGAACCGATTGAGGAAGTCAGCTTTGAATTCTTCCCAAGGAACAACATCTTGATTTTCCCTCTCCATCTTCCATTGCATAAACCAAATTTGAGCCATATCTTTGAGTTGATAAGCCACTAGATCTTCCTTTTCCTTTGAAATTACACCTATGATGGATAGTAACTTATACACCTCATTTATGAATTCTAGAGAGCCCCCATCCATCTTAGACTTGTGGAACTCCGGTGGGTTTATTCTTGTAAAATATCTCACCCTATAGGTTGGAGTAGGAGCATCAGGGCTTGGGCCCCTTGTTTGATTTGCTTAGTCATGGCATGGGCCAACATGGTTATAGCATTCTGGAACTCAAATTCGGTAGACCCTGAGAAATTGAGGAGCAGGCTAAGTCAGTTGTCCCGCGGGTGCACAGGCCCTCGTTGGTCTCCCTCTTTGAAGAGGCATGATCTAGAAGAGCAAAGAATATTTGTTAGGGGGGAAAACTTACCATATAACTAAGGCATGATATAGACTACAAAGAAGTGAAACATTTCCTAAATTGCTTCACAGTCTCTTATTCATATTCGTGGCGCACTTCACAACCATGAATAAAACTCTAATTGATGCGATGTGTTGGATTTCGAGGACCATTAACAATCTAGTGCTTTGATACCATCTTTGCCATGATCTAAGCATAGGGGCTAGACGTAACACGACGAATAGGGAACTCGAAGGAATCCCAAACAAGCCTCATAGCATATCAATCACACATTCTTGGTCGCAGAAGCAAAATAATAATCAACAAGAGATATAAATAGGGAAAACAGGACTAAGGGAAGTCTTTGAAAACCTTAAAACATTCAAAATTCAAGATCATACCATAGTTACAACACTTGTTCCAAAAATACCTCTAGCATAGATAGGGCGGGGCCAAGACTCTTTCTGGGCTCACCCTCATAGTATCAAGAGTTCAAAATTGAGAGATAACATAAGTAAGAGTAGCATATCTAGTGTCCCTAGACTTGAGGGCTTACCAAAGCTATTCTTCAGAGCACCGAACTAGCCACGAGGAGGATGATACAAAGGAGCTCCGGTTCCTAAAGTGTAATATCATGTAGGCATAAAATATGTGCTTGTACGTTGGAATTTACTAAGTATGTGGGATGCGACGCAACAAGAATCATAAGCCATGCATAGTCAAGATGCGTAATCATAGTCAATAGATTACATAATATCAATATGGAATACATGATCAATGCTTTGAGTAATACATGTTTTTAGTCATAATCAATGAACATAAGCTCAATACGGAAAACATATACTCAACCTTACACAAGCATGCATGAGAGTGGCCAAGTAGTTACCCACTAACCTTACGGTATAACCTTTTCAGAGAGTGTTGCCGATACCCCTACTCTACGACATAGACTTTTGAGTAAGTGGTATGAGATGCCTCTTACCTTACGATACAATCCTTTCGGTAAGAGTCCTGATTGATCCTAGCTTATGGCATAGCCTCATCGGTAGAAGTCAATAGGTATCCTTACCTTATGACATAATCTCTTCGGTAAAAATATGGGGTGCACTTACCTTACTGTACAATCTCATCGATAAGAGAGGTCCTACCTTACGACATGTCCTTTTTGGTAGGTTATCCCTACCTTATGATATAATCTTTTAAGTAGGAACCATGAGTTAGTCTACCTTACGATATGACCTTTTTGGTAGATTATCCCTACCTTACGATATAATCTTTTACATAGGAACTATGGATTTCTCCACCTTATAGTATGGCCCTTTCGGT
Organism: Solanum medicagineum; assembly: GCA_026153255.1. NCBI lineage: Eukaryota > Viridiplantae > Streptophyta > Magnoliopsida > Solanales > Solanaceae > Solanum > Solanum medicagineum. Next base: position 3,517 of record JAPFFP010042237.1, on the reverse strand, counting down.
AGATTATCCCTACCTTATGATATAATCTTTAAGTAGGAACTATGGGTTACTTTACCTTACGGTATGACCTTTTCGGTAGATTTTTCCTACCTTACGATATAATCTTTTAGGTAGGAATTATGGGTTATTCTACCTTACTATGGCCTTTTCAGTAGATTATCCCTACTTTACGATATAATCTTTTAGGTGGGTGTACATAATGGATTATCAAACCATCGCATCAAAGGATCACACAAGGTGTGGTCAACTTGCAACACTATAGATACTTTTCAAGAAATCAAAATATAAATACTAACCCTTAATCTATATAAAGTTACTTAAATCATAAATCATGCAATACACCATCAATAACTCAAGAACTCTAAACTAGACATTTTATCAAACACTTGGTAGGTGTGTAATGCTAGTGTAAAATCATAAAATCCAAGAGTGAAATCATGTGAGAAAACTTAATGTAATTCAACCCACCGACACTTGGTAATACCCTCATGCAATATGCATTGAAAGCCTTCATTAAATCTCATAATAGAACATAGATTCAAATCTCAAAACATACTTAAACAATCACACTTTTATGAAACCCCAACATAGTTTACAATCAATTTAGAATAACAAATACCCATAGATAAATCAACTTGAAATCATGGAATTTACTCAAAAAGGAAGGTTGGGCACCATGGGTGAAAGGACCCAATGGTTGAAACCTATATACCTCAAATTTGGAGATTTCCTTGATGAAATTTGAATGAGAACTTGAAGCTTGAATGAATTTCTTGAATCCGGAATGAGTTTGGGACACTTAAAATTTGGGTGAAATATTTGGCTAAGTGTTAGAGAGGGTTTTGGGGAATGTCTTGAATTATATGGGGTTGAAAAATGACTAAGCATAGGTGTTTTACACATAGGAAGGCTTAGGCCAAGACTCCAAGGTCTTGGATCGGAACAACAAAAGCTAGCAACAAATAACACTGGTCCGCGCCATGGCTGCATTACACCAGGGGCGTAGACCCTCGCTGGTTTCGAAAATTTTTGGAAATCAAAATTTTGGTACGGTTGCTTTAAAATAAGGGTTATACCTATATCCCATTCAATTTTTCCCCTGATCATGAATATGAAGTCGTATTTTTGGTATCACGCATGTATTTTGGGATATGTGGAAATTACAATTATAAGAATTTTCGACGCACATTTTTGGGCATTTTTTTGGATTGTTTTAGCCAGCCTCTAACCAACACTTCTCATAATCTGAGCTGGTCGAGAGGCTTTTTCTTCTTGGGTATATTCTTAAGTATGGTTGCTGCGTAGGCCACATAGAACTCTTGAACAAGGGTTGGAGAGTACTGATCCATCCTTTTAGTCAACCATTCGAGACCATGTCGTGTCATGGCTTCCTCAACTCCATGGACATGGCTCAACCCTATAATAATAAGTCGGGGCTCCTCATCGAATGATCGAACTAGCTTCCCTTACCCCTTTCTTTGTAGACTATCATCCTATATTTTTTCTAATTCCTTCGACAGCCCACCGATGTGTTTGAGGATCCGGTGGTGCTGAATTGCATGAATACTATGCAACCTCCTGACTCTGAGAATTTTCTTTAGAACTAGACTCTGTGTTTGTGGCAGTCATCTGTGGTGAGCTTTGCTCTGACCCATCTTGACTTCCCTCCTCATCAAAATGGAATTACTTTCACTTGTACTGGTGTTTGTGCAATTCGTTCAGCTCCCCTAGTTTGAGGCCCCTATGCCTCTGGTTATTCGTTGTCTAATGATTCGTCATTAATCTTCCTTCTAAGGGCTTTGATTGCTGCTTTTCTACTCTTGGGGCCATTATACCTAAAATCATCAAACCCACAATTAGCCTCAAACACACATCAACAAAAGATAACAAAAATAAAAGAAAGACATAGTAATCAACACTGCATCAGTTGCTGATGGTAGGTACGAGACCCTAGTACGACTCATAGTGGAGATTACGCATCGTACTATGGCCTCTTAGTCTACATGTGCATTTCAAATTTAGAAATTGAAACTATGTACGAGATGCAGTTACGACTATGATTCGTAGATAGGACTCAGACAAGGTTTCAGTTTACAAAATCCAGCACATGCTTAGCTCCACAAGATCCTACTATGGTTTGTAGAGAGGACTATGACCTATAGGTAGGTCTCATATGATAAGTTTTCAAAGTCCTTAGGTCACTGTTATTCCCTACGAGAGGCAACTACAACTCGTAGACCCTTCTACGAGTCATAGGAGACTCCCATAGCAGGGAATGACATGTACCTGAGGTACCTATGATTTCATCACACAGACTATAAACACTAGCAAAACTACAATTTAAACAACATTGAAGAAAGTCTATTTCATCTAGAGATCAAGCACAAATTACCCAACACCCAAAACATGATTTCACTAGTAATTTACCTCATTACAACATAATAACAATCAATACATAATCTATCACCAATCCCCCGATTCATTAAGAAATAAACTCATGTTACCATTCCCCAAACATTCAACACCATCACTCAAACTCATATACATAGATTTAGGGGATTAATTCACAAGCATACTAGGAATTCATTAACCCAACAAATTTCTCAACATCACCCCAATCACCAAACCATCATGCTACTACGGATTTTGCAAATCAATCAACCATCACAATCACATCCTAATGCACTTATTCAACAAGGCATAGCATAACATGATCATCAAATCCAAAGAACAAGAATAATTTCTACAACTAGGGTTAATCAAAATGAATCCTATTCGATAATTTCTCTAATTCCTTCTCAATGGCATCTTATCTCGCGATCAATAGTCTTGGCAACAATTCAGCCACATGCACATTCAAGATATTCAAAGTAAAGTCTATTTTGAGCATTAAAATTAACCAAGAATCATACCTTAGTAGATGATGTAATACACTGAGCAAAAGAATGAGAAAAAGGGAAGCAAAAACCCTAGTCAAAGTAGACTCGTCGGAACAGTGATGAGGTTGTCTGGAAGTTGATCAGAGGGGAGTGGATGAAGGACTTAAGGGACTAATTTTGTTTAAATTAGGGTTAAAATGGGGTCAAAATGATTTTGGTCCCTATTTAACCCTTATCGGATTACGCTTAAAATTCCTTTGAATCGGGTCTACAAAACCTTGACTACAGGCCGCAGCTCTGACTACGACCCAAAAGTCATGGTCGCATAGGCCACTCAACACTTAGAACAATTTTAAAATCATACCTAGGCACTACGAATCCCATTTTTGACTTTTAGTATGGAGTATGAGTCATAAAGTTGGCTTGTAGTACGAGTGCTAACTTCAATTCATCATTGTTATCCTTTACGAGGCATGACTATTAACCCAACAAATTTTCTCAACATCACCCCAATCACCAAACCATCATGCTACTATGGATTTGGCAAATCAATCAACCATCACTGTAACACCCCACATTTTACTTGTACTAATTATATGTGAATAAATCATGATATGGATTGGTCAAAGTAGCGTCAA
>JAPFFP010042236.1:0-14326 GCA_026153255.1 Solanum medicagineum | reverse complement strand
TATGGTCCATCAACGCGAGATTCGAGCACATTTGAGAATTAGCGTCCATTTGTCCAAACCATGTCATGCTTCATTTGGATTGTACTAGTAGTGTAAGATGTGGGGTGTTACAATATTATGATCTCAAATTAGTTAGTTGAGTCTAATGAATTTCCGTTATTTAAAAATTTCTCTTATTTTGTAACTAACATCTCCGTCTATTCACAAGTTTCATCTATTCAGACAAAGTAATATCTTTATTAAGATAATAGTTCTCCATCTACTATTATTTTAATATAAATTTATATAGTATTATTATTATTAACAATTTATTTTAGACAATCTTACAATTTATTTAATAATTTTGCAAAGTATGTCCAAAAATAAAAGGCCAAAAAAAAGGCAAAAAAGGTCAACAAAAGTAGAAAAATAAATAGGAAAAAGTTTTCTGTTAATAAACAGGCCAAAAAATGTCCCCAAAAAAATCCCTCAACATGGAAAAAGAAATTCTATTAACACTTTCATTCCTAATTTTTGTGGGACACTTTTAAATAAATTAATTATACCTTTTATAAAAAAATATCTATTATTCTATTTAAAAAAGTCTCAATATTTCATATTTTTCTAAGGATATTTAAAAAAACAGAAAAGTTATCTACTAGCACTTGAGTTTTGAGATATATCTAAATCTTTTATTAAAACAAATCTATAATTCTATTAAAAGAAGTCCTAATATTTTACACTCTTAAACAATTTAAATATTAACTTATATAATTATTTATTTGAAGGATGAAATTCGTACAATTTTATTTAACTATAATTTGCATACAGTTTATTAATATTTGACGTTTCTAAATCAACTAGATTTTTACATTATGTAGAAAAAGAATTTCTACAATTTTATTTTTATAGTATTTTGATCAAAACTTAACCACAACATACGACTGCTGCTACTTCTCTTTTTATTTTGATTTGATATTTTGATTGATTTTAGTTTTTACCCAGATCGCATTCTTTTATTTATTATCATCATCTTTCCTCCTTTGTTGTTCTTTTTAATTTATAAATTCAAAGATTATATATAATTAATTTACCTAATTTTATTTACATGAATATTGTATGTATTTAATGATAAGTACTATCTATATATAATTTTTAAATTAATGTGGCACATATTAATTCTCTAATATTCATTAAATTAGAGAATTAAAATTTCTACACTTTCCATACTAAAATAAACTTGATCTAGAAAGAAAATAATAATAAAAAAAAATCTTTCAAATAATAATAATAAAAGTTTTTTAAAAAAGGAAACACAAAAAAAATATATATAAAAAAAAGTTTAAAACCCATAAAAAAATTTTAAAATAATAATCAATTTTTTTAAAAAAGAAAATGAAAGATCCCAAAATAAAAATAAATAAACTATCAAAGAAAAGGTCTAACTGTTCAAAAAACAAAAACTCCAAAAAAGTATGGAAATAAATTCAAAATTTTCTATTAATAATGGACCTAACATTTAGGATTGAAACAAATTAACATACGAAATATAAAGTTCTACAATCCAATACGAATTTCAATTAGACAATAATACTAAAACACATATTATCTATATAAGGAGCAAATAGTATTTTTATATAGAAATAGAAAAATATATTTTAAAAATTAAGGAGTTGTAAAATACATGGTAAGAGAAAATTATTTATGGTAAGAAGCGTTAGGAGAATGAATAATTAAAGAATCCTAAACTATATGGTAATAGGAAAAAATTAAAAATTAAGAAATCCTATATTGTTAGAGAAAATTATATGGTAAGAGTTCTAAGGCTTTCTATCATCAAAAAATATTTAATGAAATATAAATATGATCATTTTGATCCCGAATAAAACAAATAGAACTATACAAAATATACTCTTTATTTTAATTTAAATTAAATGTATGTTTAGGGTCATCCATCATTGTTCCATTTACTTAGAATTGTATGTTCCATTTAGTTAGAAGTGTATGTTCCATTTAGTTAGAATTGTATAGACTAGGTATGAAAAAAATCTTGGTGGAGAATGGTATTCTCGAATGAGGCCTGTCAAATCTGAATTTGAAATTAGTTGGACTTCAATGCGGATTTTGAGTATCGAATGAATAATTAATTTATACTCTTATGACAATATTAAAGATTTTCAACTATTTATAATATTAAATATAATAATATTGACGTGACACACACGTGCAACACACGTAAACTATATTTGATTTAAAAGTGTGGAGGCCCTTAGAAATGTTGATTGAACTTTTTGCCCTTCATTAAAAGACTCCTCTTTAGACAAAATCTTTTCACCTTTTTTTAAAATTATTATTTTAATAACATTAAATATAAATAAAAATTAAATAAAGAAAAATCTCTACACAAAGAATTCTTTTCAAACTAAAATAGATTGGTGTAAAAGGAAAAACATGAAATTAGTCAAAAATAAAAATAATTAAGGGAAAATTAAATTTAAAAAAATCTCTACACAAAGAATCCTTTTCCAACTAAAATAGACTCAACGTAAAGGAAATTAGTAAAAGAGAAAATAAAATTAAAAGGAACACGTGCAAAGTAGTGAGAAAGAAAAAAAATAAGGGAAAAACTTTCATTTTTGTAGGGAACACGGTTTGGTTAATTATATTTTTTTTCTTTTTTTTCGTAACACAAGTTTACTACTTTGAAGGGGAAACCGTGTGTATCCAAATAATGATTTTGAAAAAAAAAATTTAAAAAGGGGAAAATGTATTTAATTACTTAAAAATAAATAAAAGTTCTAATTTCACCATGAATCCTAATTATATGATGAAAAGTTTTGTCCTAAATATAATAAAATATTATTTTCTTTCCTTTCTGACTTATGACTTCTTTATTTCTATAAAAACACTTCAATTTCAACTTTTGATTCATTCACTCCCTTCATCGATTTGTGCTAAGTGGTGCTGGATTTTATTTTATGATTTTTCTTGAATTTCAATTTGATTATCAGGTTTACTTATATTACACAGTCACTTTCTTTGCTTCATATTCTTTCCCTTTCTTTTTCACTTTTTGAATTTAAAGAAAATAATAGTAATTGTTATGCCAACTTAACTTGCTTATTCGAATTATATTATGGCCTTCATTTAGTTAGTTTAGTCTAATAAATTTTCGTTATTTAAAAATTTATATTATTTTGTTTCTAACTCTCCATCTATTCACAAGTTTCATCTATTCACGTAAAGTAATATCCCAAGGTAATATTTCTTCATCTTATAACTTTTTTTTATGTTATAAATTCATATATTATTCTTCTTATTATTTTTCTCAACAAGTTATTTTAGATAATCTTACAATAGATTCTAAGAAGAACTTGATCAATGAAATTGTGACAATTAATACCTTAAAACAATATGATTCTGACTAATGAAAGTCTTACTTATTAGCAATAGACCAGTAAAACAATATAAAAAAGACACCAATGAAGACACTCAAAAGACTTTATCATTTGTTGACAAATAGGTAATAGTTTTTTTCTTTATTTTTTAATTTTAAAATTACATATATAATTTAGCCGTTAATGTTTTATTTTTTTAACGGACACAAAAATTAATGCTACACTTTTTAATAATCATGTTGTAAAGTGGAACGAAAAATTGCGACAAGACAAAGTTTATTACACCATAAATGGACGCATTAATGTGCTAATCCAAATTTTTTATCGATAAACAAAGAGATTAAGATTGGATTCATCGATAACACTATAGTTCAGGATTGCAGTAATTAGTTTTCTAATGTCTCTTTTCAAACAATTTTGTTTCGTTTAAAGATAAAACATTGCGTATCGAGGGGAAATACTTGGATAAGTCTTTCAAATTTTATTAACTATTAATATAAAAATAATATGTTCCTCTTACTTACTTAACAATTTTTCTCGTTATCTTCTTTCTAGATATACTTGGAATATTTGAAAATTCAAAGATCTTCATTGGAGAAAAAACAAAACGAAGAGAGATCATACTTATGAATGAAAAGTAAGTTAAATTTATTTTTAAAAAATAATTATGAAAACAGCAAATAATCTTAGCTTTAAAAAAATCTTCTATTATAGATTTCAAATATATACTTATGTATTTAGTTGTCAAATTCAGATGTGACCGGAAAATAATAACTTTATGGGGTGAATCATCAGAAATAGATACCAAATTGCTAGCATTTTGTGATGTTAGAACCACACAATACCAAGGTACTATATTAACTGTTGTGTTTATAATAAACATATAACTTTTTAATGCACTAACTTTTTTTATTTTTATATAGTTATTTTTTGAATAACTTTCACATCTATTAGCAATATGTGGATAAATCCCACTATTAAGAATGCAATAGCTCTTCAAAAATGATAATATTGAATTGTATTTTACTAAATGTTCAAAGTAATAAATAACATTGAAATATACTTATTATGCTTTCTAATATGCAGGTCTGAAGTCAAAAGGGAGTACAAAATAGATATTACTCTACTCTCAAATTTACTAATAAACAAGCTAAAGAAGTGAAAATTGAGAATATCTCTCATGATTCATTCACTAATAAAGAGGTATAATTTTTTTAACTATTTCAATAGTAATTTCTTTTTTTTATAAATGTATTAATTCTAACACATTTTATATATATATATTTGTAAGTTACATATTGCAAGTTTAATGCAACAATTAAAAATATAATAAATATAGATGGCCCATGGTATGTATCATGCACCAAATGTTACAAAAAAGTTGAATTTAAAGATAATATTGCTCGATGTACTTGCTGTCCCACCGAAAAAAAATTGACTATGAAGAAAGGTAATATACATAAAATATTTTTAAATTATTTTCAGCAATTTCATATATAAATAGATGAGGTAATAGTTTTACGTTTTGCTAATTTTGTAGATTTACTTATGAAATTAGAGGTTTTCCATGGAAAAGAATAGTGTCATATTACATTGTTTGAAGGTGCAAGATACTTGCTTGGTTGCGATGTCAAAACATATAAACAATCAATATTTGAAAAGGTAATATGATAATCTTATATTTAAATATTTATCATATTAAATAATGTAATTTATCCTTATAAATCTATTGTGGATTAGAGAGGTTCTCAATAAATTAATTTTTTTCATATTAAATAATGTAATTTGTCCTTATTAATTTATGGTGGATTAAAGATGTTCTCAATAGATTAATTTTTTCTAACTAATACAATATTTTTTTTCTACAGAAAGAAGAATCCACATTTTATCATAAACTAATGCTAATTGAGCAAAAAGAATTCACATTTCTTATCAAACTTGATGCAAAAAATGGAGGTGATTGAGCTGGAAGACGCTTCATTGCAGACGAAGTACAAAAAGTTAAAAAGGTCAATGCAATTATCATAGAAGATGAAGAAATAAATTCAACAACAACAATGAGAAAGACCAAACAAATTGAAGATGAAATTAATGAACCAACGATTCATAAAAGAATCAAATTTGAAAAGGATTAATGGTGTTTTGTCATCTAATAAATAGAAGTTCAAATATTTTAGATTATAGATAGTTATAGATTGTTTACTTTTTTATTCTTTTAACAATAGGTAAGTTTGACTGGCAAAACATTTAATATTAGTTATTAACCTTGATTTATGTATGCTTTTTAATTTAAATGAATTCTACAATACTTATGAGTTGGAGTTGGGGTAAAAATACAATTGTATAATATATTTTTGCCATTTCACTATTTGAATATAATTTAAAATATTTGAATATAAAAACATGCATCAACCATAAATTTTTTAATAAACGCACTATTGCACGTATGCTAAACTAGTAAAACTATATTTATGGAGCATAATTAGACAAACTGTAACTAATGAGCATAATTAAGATACTTATTATTAGCTATTACTGAAAATTACTCTTTTGAGATACATTAATTTTTAAAAATTGTGCAACTATGTCTTAAGCTGTTACTCTGAGGACTGTACTTGAAAAAATAAATGCATCTTATAGGATAAACTCGGATGTCTTCAAAGTGAGAGTTTTCAATGATGCACATACTTGTCTCTTGAAAGATAGGATATTCAAACAAAATTCAAGCTACCTATAAGGCCCCACATATTGGAGGGTGTAAAAGTGTCTAAAAAATAAAATTTGAAAATTTTCAAGTACCAGTGAATTTTACGGAAGGTCGTACGGGCCGTATCTTGGGCTCGTGAAATGATGGTCAAACTTGGTGAATATATGGACTTTTGAAATTTGGAGTACGAGTTAGCAGACGACTCATATAATGGTCGACGGGTCGTAAGTCCTGTCGTAGGTCGAGGGTTAGAGAAGATTTTTGAGGGGTCCAAAATCTTATCAGACAAAACCCCTTTTTTACGACCCGTAGACTAGACCACAGCCCATAATCGGGGGTCTTGTGGTCCTGTCTGACAGACTTTTAAAAAAGGACAAATTTGACCTTTTCTAATTTTCTAAGCCCATGCCACGTCGTTTAAGCCTCTAATGAGTCCTTTCCAGCCTTATACAACCCTAAATAACTCCATCCCACCCCATTCTAAAAATATCCCAAGTCTAAGATCCTCCCAAACACTTTCAAACTCATTCAAGGTATTCAAGTGTGAGGTGCAAGCTCGGGTTTCGGTTCCTCCATTTCCAAATCAGATTACCTCCCATAAAATCACACAAGATATGTGGATTTGATTGTGGAAACCTTTCCTCCACAAGCTCAACCATTCTTCTTGCTCATCTATTTGAAATTTATGGATATTTATGGATGTTTTTATGAACTCCTTTATATGATAATATTATGAAGAGATTTATGATGTTTTACCTTGTACATGATTATGCATTGAAAAGCCATGTGAAATTTATGGATTTTTATGAGGGTTTGATAATACCCTAGCTAAGTCTTACGATGCTTTTGGTGGGTTATTTTGAATAATTCTCGAGTGATTTTATTCTACTCCTTTCATGTATTTTACTCTATTGCATGGTTTTAAACTTATGTGCATGTACCCATCATGATTTCATTAAAGATGTATGCAAGCTTATATGTTGTTTGAGGGCCTTATGGCGAGTTATGCAAACTATGAATGATATGAATTTTGAAAGGGCTATTATGCATGATATGAGATATGAGAATATTGTGAAAGTTATGAAGCCCTATCATTGATATTATGAAGCTTTAGTTTTGAAGAACTACTCTATGAAAATATTATGATATTATGATGCTTTGCATATTATGCCTATAAGTATGATTTGAATATTTCTTGGGATTATGACCTAGCACCGAGAGGACCTTGGTAGATAACCATTGTCCCTTAACTATGTTGCCGCCTTAGGTTTGTGAATTAGCTAATGAATCCATATAGCTCACGTTACATAATTGACCAAAAAGAGTGGTGTTCCCGTATGACACATGCTAATTAAATACCGAAAAGGGTGGTGTTCCCATTAGGCTGTTATCCTAAGTTAACCGAAAAAGATGGTGTTCCCATAAAGTGTTTATGAAGAACTTTCCAAAATGAGGGAGTTCCCGTAAGGTGAGTGTTTGGTTTACCTTGGCAAAGTAGACCACTCCTAGTCTGGTGTGGAGTGAACATCGGGATTTCAACTGGTAGCTCGCTTGATCTTATATGTCGGTTATGGTCCCCTCCCATCTATGTATGATATGTTATATGATTGGATGATTTCTCATGCATATTTTGACTAAGGCATTGAGCACTCTTGACATAGTGAGCTTATACCCATTGATTATGATTATGCATATTGTTTAATTATGGCTTATGTTCTTTGTTGCATTGCACCCCACATACTTAGTACATTCCAAGTACTAACACATATTTTTTAACCTACATGATCTAATCATGTAGAGACTGGAGCTCCTATTCATCCTCCTCCTCCACGTGACTAGACGATTCGATTGAACATCACTTTTGGTGAGTCCTCCACTTTGGGGACAATAGCTATTTACTTTCATGCTTTATTTAGACTTGTCTATTCATAAATATTATCTTTTGAGGGTGAGCCCAGGAGATGTCTTGACCCCCGTTCCATTTGTATTAGAGGTGTTGTTGGATATTTGGATATGTATGTAATGAGCCCGACTTGTGTTATTCTATGTATTATGAAAGACTCTTTTAGTCCCGTACTCCCTCTTATGTGTTGAATGCTTGATGCATGGATGAGATGGAAGTCCTAAGTCCCTAAGTGCCCCCATAACCCCTTAGACTTTATTTATTGTGTGATCCATGCTAATCATCTTCCCTACAACATCCCCATAGTGTGAATCCAAAGTCTCGTTTCCCCTAGAAATTATGTGTTATTTGCTTAAATTTTTGCTTCCGCGACCAAGGATGTGCTATGCATGCTTAGGAGGCTTGTTTGGGGTTCCTTTGGGTTCTCCATTTGCCCTGTTACATCTAGGCCCTAGGCTTGGATTGTGATACTACAATAGTCTTTGTTAGTGGTGTAACTACTCAAAAATTGGTAAATCATAAGAAAATTCATACTCCAAGTGACATAATTGACAAGATTAAAGATGCCTAGAGGGTTGGTATTACTTACCAAAAAGCATGTTGTGCTAAGGACTGTGCAGTAAAGATGATAAGGGATAAACCTGCAGATGGGTATAGATAAATGCCTAGATATGTCCATACACTAAATACATGTCAAGATTCAATTTAGGCACTAGGCATGACATGACAATTGGAACTCATAAGGACACTAACCAACAATCTTAGTATATCTTTAAGCATGCATAAGGCATTCAAGCATCAATCGACAATCCAAAATAAAGCAAAACTTAAGTCTCAATTTGAAAGTCCTAAAAAGGGAGAAACATCTTTAGTACGAAATAAAAGACAACATAGATTCTATACATCTAACATGCTTCTACTAAACTAATTATAAGCGGAGGATTAGGACATACTCCTAACTTACCCTTAACATAGAAAGGAAATAGTCTCAAAGTAACTATAAATCCTAGGGATGGCAAGACATCATGATAGGTTTCTCTCGGAGCATGAGGACTTACCAATCAATCTTCATGTGAACTCCAACATTGTCCACGAGAATGTGATGTCGGATAAATATCATGAGCAAAGCCTAGGGTTGAGTCTAACACGATGAATGAGAAACCCGAAGGTATCTCACCCAAGCCTTTAGCATACATCGAGCATACATCAAGCAAATAGGGTAAGAATAGAAGAACGAAATAGACTGAAGCAATACTAGCATAAGTCAAGTATAGAAGTAACACATGACATAAGGATATACAAGACTAAATCTGAATCAATATATAGGTCCAACGAATGTCCGTAACTCATAGCCATAGATAGGGGCTCAAATAGGTCCTGACTTACCCTCAGCATAAAGAAAAATCTATCTCAACACATAATATGACATAAGAGTAAAGATAGGAGGCTTTGTCCCCGAAGCTTGAGGACTCACCCAATCCAAATCATCAAGTAACCTAGATCTAACCGCGAGGATGGATAAAAGGATCACCTGCACCTACGTTGTGATATAATGTGGGCATAAAGTATGCATTAATTATATTTGGATATACTAAGTATGCAGACATGCAATGTAAGAAAGACTATATAATCATGCATAACATAAACCATAATAAGTCATAATGAAACATCAAACCTCTTACTTAAAAGCCACTACCTTGAACCTGTCATAACCTCACAACGTCATCATCATTCATAAGAGTATCTCATTTCATGTTAGGTCATAGGTCACCTCTTTTGGAATCCTAAGTCTCCTCCTAAGTCAACCTCAAAGCCCTAAGTCACTTATTCATAAACCATATTAGCATCCTAGGTTACCTCGTGACCCTCAATCACCCATTCATAACTTACGTTAGAATCTTAGGTCACCTAATGGCTCTATGTCCACCCTTTTTCATAGTCATATTAGAGTCATAGGTCACTTCTATGGAATCATGAGTCCTTCTCCGAGGTCAACCTTAAGGCCCTAAATCCTCTTCTTATAGCATACTAGGGCTCTAGGTCACCTTCTCAGAAATCTTGAATCTTCCCCTTGAGAACCGCAAGTCACTCCTCAAGGCTTTATATCGACCCATCACATTCATAGCATACTTATCATCACTTCATAATCATATTCCTGATCATAATAGTGAACACACACATACACTTGAAAGCATATCATATTCATAATTATGTCTTTTTCATGTTCATATTGAAGCCATGGTCATATCATCATCAAATCATGCTATAAGAGTACTCGTACTCACATAATGTTCCTAGGCTCATACTCAAATCATGTTCATGTTCATACACCCATGCTCAAAATAAGCTCACATTCATAATAATATTCATGCTCATTGTCAAATCCTCATATATAAGCCTTATCTATGTATGATCATGAGAGATGGGGGTAATTTATGGGTACATGAGTATTAAGTTCAAATCACGATAATTGAATGGAATCATACATAATCTATGAATAAAAGAACATTTGAATCGCAATTGAAGTTATTCATGCATAATTTCATTGTTTATCAAGTCATGTACGTTCAAATCTCATGAAAACCATATAATCTAATAGAATAAAGTTTAATTCATTCTTGAATCATCATTTGAATACAACCCTTATCATAGTTCCAACAATTGAATATCAAATCATGAAACCTTCATTTTAGATCATGCTTGAAAGTAGATGATATTAGATGAAGGATGTTTAGGCGCCATGATTGAAAGGTAATCATGGATGAATCCCATATACCTGAGCTTAGATTTGTGAATTTGAGAAGAAATCAGCTTGAACTTTGAATTCTTGAATAACTCTTAGCTTGAACTTTAGAGGAGGAATTAAAGAGTGTTTTTGAGAGATGATATTCCGAGTCCAAGTGTTAGGCCATGCATGGAATGTAATGAAAGGCTTAGGGGTTGATTTAGAAGGATAATGTAGTCATAAAATATTCCAAAAAAAGCTTAGAGTTAGGAAAAATTACAAAAATAACCTTACTATAATGAGCTTGGAAAATTGAACTGGGCACTTTCAAGGAGCACTTCAGGAGCTGTGAAGTGCATCATGGCTCGTGGTGCCCACTCATGAAGTGTGTCCTCTTGTCGAAATTTTAACTTGCCAAATGAAGTAGCCCCTTAATGACCACATCATGGTCCGTGGTGGCACACTTCACGGCAGCCTTAGAAAAATGGCCAAGGCCATTTTCACGGCCAAGGCTAACTTTCAAAATTCAGAATTTCAATTCTAACCATTCAAATAGTTCAAATTAGGCCCATAGCAACTTACGAAAAGGTAAAACTATAATTTTCACCGATAAAGTCAAAAATGACCAATCAGGTCATTATATGTACTTTGGTGGAAGGACAACTTCAGGTACAATATCTTTCGGCGCAGATCAATCCCCTTATCGGGCATTGGAACCATTGGAACCTCATACGTATTTGTAATGCTTCCGGTTTGTAATAATCAGAGCAATATGAATGCATATTGGTTACATTTTTGCTCTTCAAAATAGCAACTGCATGCGAGTATGGTATCTCATCAAGTTGAAACCTCCCACAATTGCATGTTTTTCTTTCAAGGCAAATAATATATCTTCTACCGGAATCATAAACCGAATCGATATACTCAGAGGAAGGAACAAACTGTCAACACCAAATAATTAGTGAATTTATTAATATATTTTATTTTTTTCATTATTAAATAGTAGACATTACTTATTATTAACTTTTTTATTTTTTAAATTTGTTTTTTTTTAATAGATAGATACTTTAAAAAAATAAAAAAGACAAGTGTTGATACGTACTTTCATCCTCGAACATTTAATTGTATTTTCAATCAGAATATCCTCAAATTTCGTACCCAAAATTTCTCTAATGTATGATACTTTTTCCCTGTTTTTGCAATTACAAGACCCAAAGAGAATTCTAGCCTCCTTAAAGAAATCCATTATTGGTAGTTGCCTTGCATTTACGAGACATCCATTTATACATTCAACAATGTTGGAAGTCATCATCCTCTGCTATTAACAGTCGCGTGTATTCGGGCCCACTTCTCATACCCAACATTTTGCAGATACCCTTTCACTTTGTGATTGATTTTTGCCATTATCTTATCAAAATCTTCTAGTAGGCAACACTTGGCCATTGAGTAATACAAGTCACTTAATGTGTTTTTGCTTTTCTTGTAATTTGTACAAACATTTTTCCAAACATTTCATATGTATGTATAATGAGGGATATCGGGAAAAACAATACTTATACTCTTGATGATGCTTTCATTCCTTATCTGATACCACACACATCTTTTCCCTTTCACTAAAAGCATTTTTAAAATGCTGAAAGAACTACGACCATGAAGTGTCATTCTCTGTGTCAATCAGACCATATGCTTATGGCAATATGCAATCTAATTTAAGATTTCAAAGCAGAACAATAAAAAATAATGTATCAAAAAACATTTCATTTTTTAAAAATCAAAAAAAAAAAAAGATACCTGCCCCATCCAGTATGCCAGTTGATACGAACATCCCTTTATAAGGCCCACTGAGATGAGCACCATCAATAACGACAACTGGCCTGCAAAACTGATACCCCCTCATAAGTGGTCTTAACGCGATGAAAAGATACATGGACTCGTTCTCATACGACTTCTGCGTCCTTATATATGAATTTGGATACATTGTATTTAGCATGTATATATACATTAGCATCTGACTATAACCCTCTGCAGGCCCGTCCCTCAACATCTTCAATGCTCGTTCTTTTGCACACCACACTTTTTGATACGTAATATCTACCCTATAAGCGGCTTTGACATCCTTGACTATATCATTTGGTGTGTGACTTCTTTTATAATTAATCAATTTCGGTGCAGTCACACCGCTAACAAACGATAACGTCGCTTCAACTTTGTTTAACATTCTTTCCCTCATAAGACATGTATGAACATCATTGAAGTATCTAATCTTAAATAGTTCTGTATTTTTTTATGCATGATGCCTTCATTCTCCAACCACAATCATTCGAAAAGCATTTTAACACATAGCTGAAAATTAATTTACTTTAGTCATTTAAAGTGAAAAACATTTTTATGTTATTAACAATGATTCTTTGTAGTTTTTAATACTGTTTTATGGATCGTCAACAATTAAAAACTACTAATTTTACAAAATAGAGAAACTAAAACTCATAATGCCAGTTGAGTACCAGAATACTCACAACAACATTTATTTTCATTTGATACTTGCAATACTTTTTGTAAACATTACCTTTTTTTAATTAATTTATCCAACAAATATCATAATGTTTAAACTTATTTGTTATTTTTAATATTTTATTATTGTGACTTTTATACAGATCACAAAAAATCAACAACCAAATTGTGTAGGTATAAGAATCAAGTTTTTTTCCACACTATATGTATAAAGAAAAATTCAAACTGAAGACGTACCTTTTGATGTCTGATCTTTTTAATCTGAAAATATCAACCTTATATTTTTCCACTATGGCTACCAGAGTCTCTTTATCCTTATACAATTGCTTCTCCTTGACTTCGACATTTCTTGACATACTAAAAAGATTTGATACTTCTATTCCGTGTTCAAAACACAAATCACCATTTTCAAACTCTACAGACTCAATCACATCTGTATCGTGCTGTAATACTTTAGCACAGACAATTTCTGCATTGATACCATCAAACATCTGCGTATCAAGAACATCCAAATCAACAGTATCTATGCATAGTGAATACTTTCCAAAGCCAGGTTCTCTCTTTTTAATCTCGATATACAACTTTACACCCATATCGTTTCTAATAGTTATAAGAGAAGAATTACCTTCTACTACATATCTAATAATTATTCTTTGTCTTCTTTTGTTGACATCTAGTTCAGCCGCGAATGCTTCACTCAATTTAACAAAGGAAATATTTTCTCCAACAACAATTCCATCGCTTTTGTTTCCTTCGTAATCAACATCAGATTCACATTTTCCAGAATGACGCAGCAAAATTGATACGTTCATACCTTCTCCACCTCGATTTTCTTGAAAAATGGATCTAATGTTGGCCTTGCGATTTGTTTGAACGTAATTTACAGAAAAATTTTGAATTTTTGAATTTGAATTCTGTTGTGCATACATATCGACTAAATTTACTGTCAACAACATTTCAACGTAATTAATGAATAAATTAATTGAATATTTCAATTTATGCCTATTTTGTGCATAATTGACTAGCCTACAACAACAACAACATACCCCAGTGCCTCAAAAGGCTCCCGCTCATTGCGGGGTGAGGGGGGTCGGATGTACGCA
>JAPFFP010042235.1:0-14326 GCA_026153255.1 Solanum medicagineum | reverse complement strand
AGATGGGCTAACCATAAATAACCATGGGATTCACCTACCTTGAAGATGTAGAAGATAAGAGTGAGATTTAGAGTTATAGAGGTGTGGTTCCAAATGAGATCACAAGTCTAATTTGGAGTGTTTAAAATAATTTGCCTATGGGGACCCCACTTTTATTTTTCATATTGTCTCCTTGATCTTAGCCCAAAAGGTCAAGAAAGGTATAACCATTTATGCATTGTTACCCACATTTACATCACATGGGCTTTAACACATTGTGAAATCTATATTAATACACACTCAGTTGTTTTATGAGTTGTATTTTTCGCTACGCAATATGTACTTCACCTTTCAATAAAATATTCAAAATTTCAAATTGATGAAATGTTTGATATCTTGGTAACAAGACTCGAAAACTTCTAATTTGATTGGTAATTCACTAGATAACACTTAGGGAGATATTCTTGCTTGAAGTTGGACCATGTGCGATCTCATTTGAAATTTTAGTCTATAATGTAGCTTCCAACTCAACTTTTTGAGAGGGCTATCCTTAGCCCTTTAATTAGTCTAGTACGCCTCTTATATTTGATATCACATCAATGCATTATGATAATAGTTCACAGCCTCTTTTGGCTCACAAAAACATTCCTTTTAATGTTGTCTACTTGGAAGTTTTTTAAGACCTTCATCCTTTGGCCCAATGTACTTCCACATTCGTCCTAGTCCATTTAATTACTTTTTGACTTAAAATCTCGAGTGATCCCCACCTTGATAAAATAAAAATTATGTAAAGCAACTGAAGGAGTATTCAATAGGAAATGTCGCTATAGGTTGGAACACGTGATGTAGAGATGAGCAGCAGATGCATACAAATGCATAAACGGATAACACATTTCTTGACCTTTTTGGCTAAGATCAAATAGACAAATATGAAACGTGAAAATGGACCCACTTAGGTAGAGTATTTTTAAGTACCCCAAATTAGATTTTTGATCAGATCTTCCCACTTCTCTCACTTTGAACCAGACCTCCACAACTCCAAATGTCACTCTCATCTCCTTCATCTTCACAATAAGCAAATTACAAGGTTACTTATGGTTAGTCCAATGTCGACCAAAGGATTCATGTGAAGAAAGCCTACAACTCACCATCAAGTGATCCAAAAGTTATGAGTCCAAATGTTGCTATTCATATGTGATGAATAGTGAGTTGCTTTATGTGTGAAGATGTAGGGAGGCATTGTTTGGCCTTGTAACGACCATATGCCGCTATGATCTAGGAGAAAGGATAGGTTTGGTTAAACACTATTGCGAAAGGACCTTAGAGCCTTAGGCTCACCGAGTGTTCGATAAATTTCTTAAATGTTTCGAGTAGTGTTTGTTGTCAACATGAGTTCTTATCATCACCATTGTTATAGATTGAAGTTATAGAGAATCTTGATCACCGTAGGACATTAAAGATTGGAATCGATATAAGTAAAGCTCAACCTCCTAATTTAGGAATTCCTACACAAGTCTCTTATAAAATATTTTTCTTTTATCTTGATACATACTCTCTTTGAGCTTTATGAATTTTCAAATATGGAACACTAGTTATCCTTTAAGATAAATGAACTAAATGCCTCGAGTCTTCATCATAGCTATGCACAAAGTTATACGCCCTCCGTGTCATACCTATATTATCAATGTTTCAAGCTCGATAAAGTTAAATGAAGTTTCTTATGATATTCCTTATGTCCATGCATTGATTAGATTCATGTTTTACTTAAAGGTTTACATGATATTTCTCTAGTCTTCCTTGTGTTAAGATTCACAAAATGATTTAAAAAACATATGAATGGCTAATGAGCTAGAGATTTGTGTTGATGTTTCAAGCGATTGAGCTACAAATTATATAATGATTTGATATATTAAGCCACATGATATGATTTGATATCATAGGCTACTAACTCAAAGATTATGATTTGACAAAAGGGCCAATAAGCCACAAATTTTATTCTATAGAACGACCACAAATGCCAAGTTATACACTAAAGGTTTTGGGAGCACAGAAATAGTGGTGTTAACAGAAGAATCCAACGCCTAAGTTTACATGTACAGGTGGAAAGAGTTGTAATGGCAACTAGGTAGTTTCCCTTGGTTGGGATTCCTTAATTAGGAGACAAATTACGTTTCTGTTATATCTACATACAATGTTAGCCTTACATATCATCATGGTATGGCGGCTCAATCAGTCAAGTGTTGATTGAACATCATGCAATACACATGATAAAATACTCTGTATTCATTATGATAGTGACTAAGATCTCTCAATGAGAAATATATGTTTGTTCAAATACTAAAGTATGATATTTTACAGAAAAGTATATCTATGTTCAAAGACTAAAGTACGATGTTTCCAAAAAAGTTATATTAATCATCTAAGATCGAAGTTATATTAATCATTTAAGACCTGGGGGTTGCAATTTTTACAATAGAGTTCAGCTAACGAGTTCTAATTAACGGATTAAACAACTATTAAGGGAAGATGTTGGGGATGTGCTAATATGGGAATTAATCTATCAAATGGGTGTAGATACTTGACTACATGAGTTGATATTGAGTGAATAGGCTAAGTTGCTTCTAATCCAAATCACCTATGATACATAGGTGTTTCATATGAAACAACTAAGATATCACACACAGACCACTGAGGACACGCTTGGCCTAAGAAGTCATAGCAAAACACCTACTACCTTGGCCATTTAATCCATGAATGTTGATATCAACTGAAACCCGATAAGGTTTCTTGCCATTATATCTATTCCACACTTTAATAAACTAAGGTAACAATCAGAGATCTAAAACAAAATGCCAAGTTTGCAACCTTCAAATTTATACAATAAACTTAGGAACAGATATAAAATCACCCAAATCAACTATAGATAAGTCAAGATATCACAAACCCAATAAATAAATTAAATACCAATACCAAAAGCATACCCCAACATGGGGTTTTTAGCCACACATGTTAGAAATTAAAGATTGAATACGTTACATAGATGCAGAAGTCATGGGTAACAAGATTGAATATAAATCACTAGATTATCATCGGTTAATCTTCTCCAATTTGTTGTCCAAGAGCTTCAAAATCCTAGCCTCCCTTATACTCTAAGAGGAAAGTTCTATGTACTACTACTACTACTATAGACTAATTATTCTCGATATAGAATGAATAGATGATGTATAATGTCCTCTCTAAAAATTCTTATATAGTCCGTGCAAATGTGTGAAAGTTTGCACTGCGGAATGTCGTTCGGCGGTCAAGGCCAACCATCGCCGAGCACTCTGGTGATGTGCTGAATATGCACTTGAAAACTTTTCTTGTGAAATTTCATGAGGCTTCTTACACTACAACATTAGGCGATGACTCTTTTCCAAATCGACGATGCGTCAAAATATTCTTCATATCACTTTTCTATCAGTGTTTTAGGATTTTGGGTGCTGCAACTTTAGGTGATCACTTGTGTACTTCAACGTATCTCCGAGTATACTTTGTAACATTGATTCTGACTACACTTTTGACTGTACCCGGACCCTTGGTTGCTGCATAGTTAGGCGATCTCCATGAGCATTCAGTGGATCACCGAGGATGTCAGCGACATCGCATTTCATCGCCTTTCTGCATTGTTGCTCACTTTCCATGATTCCACCAAGTCTTGCCCTTTTACGCACTTTTAACTCCATTCCTATCTAAGCACATGCATATTTGTACAAGTTAGAATTATTAGCACACTAAGGGCAATGTTTCTTTGCAAATTAACCCCAAATGAGTCTGGGATATGGACTCATCAACACCCCAACTTAAGCCTTTGCTTGCCCTTAGGAAAATCACACATCAATCTATCTAAACTAGAGCTTGCAAATAGGGTCACAGTTTGTAACAAATATATTTTCATCTTTTTAATCCCTTTTCGAGCCTCTACAAATCACTTACGTGACCTTGAATCTCAAAAGATGACTAAGGAGTAATCAAAACATAGATATGCTCAGAATTTCTCATGTAGCTGCTAATCACTGCCCAAAAACATTACCATTTTCCCTCACACCAAAGAAGATATTGGACACTCAAGATTATGCCATTACTTTATAGAGGATCTCTTGAACTCTTACTCTCCCAAATGAGAAATAGCATGTAAGCTTCAACCCATAGGCTTGCCCTTATTCTTAATCAGAGTTCACTTGACTTTCTTCCAGACTAGGATCCAAAAGGACTTTGCAAAGACTGTAATGTAGGGTAAATATTGGGTAGGATAGCATATGGTCGATAGTGGCTCATCCCTCCTTAAACTCTATATGTTCTTTTCAAGCACAAAGGTTCTTTCTCTCACAACAAGACTTTTCTCCCTTTCTCTTGAGGGTCCTTAATTTTCACACTTTTGTTTCTCACTTTTTCTTTTCATTATTCTTTTAGGAAATCTCGATGTGTTTCTTTCTTTCTTACCCTTCTTTTTCTAACTCTTTCACGGAAGACACTTCCTTCTTCCTTCTAACGCCCCCAACTTAGCCTTTGGCCACTGCTTTACTTTTACGCTCAAGGAGGGATCATTAAGGAACAAAAAGAACTTGTATTTCAAAAACATGAGTCAAGGTTACCCAAGGGATGTCACTATGGTCAAATTGGAGTTATGGAATTAAAGAAGGCTAAAGGTCCTCTCCTAATCCAAAATTAACCAAGTTACTTCTCAAGAAAAACCGGGCAAGTTCTAGATGAAACAATACAAGAATTTCAATAAGATAACTAATGCCACATTGGCAAAATGGCTTTGCATTCAACAATGGCAACACACAGTCAAGAAAGGATCATCGCATATCCAAGCTCAATTGTTCACATAGTCAACTCAAGATTCCTCAAATCCATTTGTGGATTGATTTATCAAGAAAGGACTAATTAGTGAGTATATGCTCCTCTGTTATAGCACTATCTGAATCAAAGATATGCATTATCAATGCTCAGATTACTAAGGACTAGAGACACGATATCACATTCGCATGCTTGTCATCTATGCACGATGTTTGCCAAAAATTTGCAATCATTTATCCATTCAACAAGAAAAACAAAATAAATAACAAAAATAAAAGTACTCTGTTTACAATCTAAATTAAAATTATATACAACCAAAAAGTTAAAAATTATCAAATATCAATCAATAACACCTTTATCAAAATAAAATATCATCATTGTCTCATCAAAAATAAAAACATCCAAAAGGTAGGAAATTCCTCAAGCTCACTCCCTCCTAATAAAATAAAAATTAGCCTCAATGTGCACGGGACAACAAAGAGTAAGCATAAAAGAAAGTAGTGAGTATGAGAATCCCCTTGTCAAGTCAATCCTGCGGTGGTGGTGGTGGTGGTGAAGCTGAAGAAGATGTCATGGAGGCATCAATGCCCTCTTCTGCCAGTGTACTCTCAAGATCAATGTCGGGCCTAGCAGGCTCAAGCGCACCCACAACGAATGTGCCAATCATGGACTAATCTAGAACAGAAGTTGCGATAACTGCTTCCACCATCTCACTCTCTACTCAATCTAGCTCCTCCTAGTCCTCTTGGCTTTGCTCTGCTCCAAAAATCTCCTCATCAGTCCCTAGGATGGTCACGTCCTAGTGCTCTTCACTGCTATCACCTGAAACCTCTACAAATAGCCCTTCATTTGGGATCGTAGCCATATCCACTTTGAGTGGTGGATCTTCCAGCCGATCGAAAAATATGCTCAAGTCAGTGGACTGAAAGGATGTCACCTCCTTCTTCAATTTATCAATATCATCTTTCAAAGTTGATGTATCTATACTACCACCACCTGTCTTCTCAAATTCTATCGTTCTGTTTTTTTACTAGCTAACTCCTATGGTCATCAATTCTAGCCTCAAGTCTATCCATCTTTAGCTTGTGAGCCTTTATTAGCTCACGTTGTTTTTCCCCAGCCTCCATACATGGCTTCAAAGACTTGTCTATGGCTGCCTCAACTAACTTGGGCATAAATAACTCAACCTTTATGGCCAGAAGATCAGCAACTTTGGCAAGGCAACCAATTAGAAAAATAACAGCCCTAGTGAATGGATTTTAATCATCTGTGGCCTTTGTAGATGGAACAGGGCAAAAAGAGGAATGTGTAGTCCAGGAGGAAGAAGATATACCTGCCTCGATGCCCATCTCTGCAGCTTTAGACATAGGAGCCTCAACATCAATCACCGACATTGTGTCAAGCGGCCTCTTCCTAGCCCTGTCCTCCTAATCCCTTAGGTACTCAACCTCAATCCATCATATATTAGTGGTCACCGATGGATTGACCTCTGTATCACTCTTTTTGTTATTTGGGACTCTGGCTTGCTCTCATAGGGCTGTAGTGAGACTTAGGAATGGCAAAGAAGTTTGCTCCTATTTTTCTCTGGAAAGGATCTATGAGGCAATGACTGATCCAAGATGTAGCTCCTTTTTGTCCATGATACAACCAACTAACATGGCTTTGAAATGGCATAGAATAAACTCATTCTGAGAATGCATCAAATTACTTCTAACAAATCCAAGCCAAAACCGCATAGGTATGTTTAGCTCCTTTTTCTCAATGATTGCCCCCTCTTTTAGCGACGAGGGATTTTGACGCAATTGACACCCTACTTTTGCTATTTGGAATAACTTGTCCATAGGCTTCATAGAATTCATATACAAGACTAGGCACATATGGGTCTTCAAGGTTTTAAAAAGCTCTGAAAGTTATGGAATTTAAGCACTTCCCAAACCTACAGGTATCGATCAGTTAACCCTTCTATTGATAGCTGCTTTTCCTCAAGATTTCCCTATGCCCTTATGCCCTGAGCCTATTTAAGAACTTTGAAGCTATGGCTCCTAAGTTTTCTGAGAGGACTATAAGATAGTGTTATCTAAGGTCTTGGTTCTGCGTCAAGGCCTTGGTTCTAGACTCACTTTTATGCCTCTTTGGGCTAGACTCTCTTGGCAAGGGTAATTGCCTTATACATTTGGCTAGAACATGCTTTTGCTTGGTTATTCTGCACTATACACTTCAACATTCTTGTAAGCATCATTGACAAATAATCAAGCACAATATATGATCATATGAAAGATATTCAGATTAGATAGTTCAATTAGATCGTGTATCATCCTCGGTGAATCACTAAGCTGATTCGGCAGTCAAATAGACCATCGCCTTTTTCACATATTCAGACTTAGGACCACTGCTACTTTCGATGATACTCATGCTCAATCTGTGATCAGCCGATTTGATTTAGTGATAAAAAAATTTCATCCCCAAAAGTTGCAGCAATCCCAAAAGAAACATAGCCAATTAAGGCAGTGTATGTGTCTGTTGGGTGCATCGCCGAGTGCACTGGTAAGGCCCTTCATACATTCACTAAAACTTCTCCAATTTCATAGATCAAATGGATGAAATGCACATACTAACCCACCACAACACATCAATACAAGCTTAATTATTGGCTAGCACTATCAGATGGTCTCAATAGCTATATAATTGATCAAATGATGACTTACCCTTAAGAATGACGTCACCCAATCTATCATAGGGCAAGTTCAATCGCTTAAATGGGAAATTAGGGGGTTACTCAGACTTCACCAATAGCCCATAGAAGCAATCAATCTAACAGGCAAGCATATTTCAAGAACACATTCATATGATCATGGCATAATTTCAATTGAACATATTCAAGCATCCTATCAAGCATAAGCTTTGGGGCCAAACCCTCAAACAATTCATCATTGAGCAAGAAACCTTTCATTCGTGAATCTAACCAAACTCATTCACACCCCTAATTTCAATATTTAATAAAATAAAAATTTCAAAACTTGCAATAAATCATACATACATGCAACACAGGGTTCAAAAGCAACTCTAAAGTCCAACATACTTGATTCTCAACAAGAATTTCAAAGTTTAAGGCATGATTTTCACATCACAAACCCTGATCAACTACGTAAAGAATGGCTTTCTTCAAAGAACTAAAACAAGGGACAAATTCATACCTATTCAGTAATGAGATATGATGAAACCTTTGGTGATGCCCTTTTAATGATTATTCCTAAGCTTCTTGGTGAAAATTTTCAAAGAAAAGCAAAGGAAGGGGTATAGGCATGCGAGGGAAGAGAAAAGGAGGGAAGGTAGAAAGTGAAAGGGCCAAGGCATTTAGAAATCCTTAAGTAGTTCCGTGAGTGTGCATGTTCAGCGACGCCAAACTACATTTCTAGCACGATTGGCACTACGCTAAGGATGCTAGGGACCACCTCTTTTCACAGTGATCTTACCAATGTAGGATGAGTTATTTTATTGAAATACTTGTTTGCAACATCTAGAACTTGGCTAGTTTGTTTTAAGGAGTGACTTGGTTAATTCGGGATTAGGAAAGGACCTTAGGCCTTCTTTGGTTCCATTGGTCCAATTGACCGTAATGACATCCCTTGACAGTGAAATGAATCTTTAGTGAAGCGTTTGAGCCATGATCCCTTCTTTGGAAGCCTTACAAACTTAATTCATGTTTGTGAAAGACAATTCCTTCTTGTTTCCTACCGATCCCTCCTTGAGCATGAAATACTAAGCATTGGCCGAAGGCTAAGTTTGGGGTGTTAGAAGAAAGAAAGAAGTGTCTCCCATGAAAAAGTCAGAAAAAGAGGGGCGTGAATGAAAGAAAGACATCGAGGAGTCCTAGAAATGAATTAAAAGAAAAAAGTGAAAGACAATGCTTGAAATCCTACATCGATGTGATGAAGAGAGATCTGGAGTTTGAAGTGAACAACTGGGTATATTTTAAAGTGTCACCTATGAAGGGTGTCATGAGATTTGAGAAGAAGGGAAAATTAAGTCCACATTATATTGGACCCTATCAGATTGTGAAGAGGATTGGGAAGGTTTCCTATGAATTAGAGTTTCCTTCCGAGTTAGATAGTATTCAGGAAAACCCTAGCCAGGGCCGATCCCAATATAGATTTACCGCTAATTAGTTGGTCATTTGTATTACATGTTGTGCACAGATTATATAGTAAAGGTAAAGTAATAAAAAGAACATAAAGTACATTATCCCATAGTATAACAAAAGGTGGTCTCTTATCCTACACAAGTGCATAGTTTTATTTGAGTTGTTACTTTATATACAATATTTCCTGCCTTACATATTTAGTATATTATCTCATACTGACGTATCTTACAGGGGACCTGCATTTCATGCTGCTGGTACAGGTGCTAGAAGAGCTCCCCAGTAGGAGTACAGGATATCCACTTGTTGTTACCAAGCTCCAGGTTGCTTTGGAGCTTTGTGTGTCTAGAGCTTATATTTTTGTATTGTATAGTTAGTGGAGGCGGGGCATGTTCCGACCCTTATCAGATACTTTTTCTTATGTAGAGGCTTTGTAGACTATATAAATTAAAGTGTGGTCATGCCTCATACTTTAGACAACATGGCCCCAACGGCCTAGCCATATGCATTTCCTTTTGACTTGTTATTACTGTTTACTTTATTAAAGGCATGTTGAATGTACAAATCCCCTATAATATGTATAGAAATGTCATGGATACAGGTTGGTTCTCCCGAGCCTTATCGGCAACGGGTGCCAGTCCACCTTAATGGGACTTTGGGAGTGGCAGAAGTGGTACCAGAGTGGGTCATCCTAGGGAGTCTACAAAGCCGTGTCTATGTAGAGTCTTGTTTATCGATGTGTTTTCACCACATTTATAAGCAGGGTGGTACGTGGCATGTAGGAGTTGTTACTTTCTTTTCATTCTTTAGATCGTGCCATAATGCCCTGTGTAATAGGTAGATTATGTCTAACTCCTAGATTGTTTTGTACAGCAAGTATGCCAGAAACCGGGAAATACAAAGGTAAAGAGAAGGCAGTAGGATTGGTGGTTGGTATACCTAGTCAGGTGAGACAACGAAATGAGGCTCAAGATGTGTCTCTGTCATTGACATCTCCAACTCCTCCAGCTCCTGATGAACCAGGAAGTAGTGAAATTCCCCTAGAACCACCTATCGATGCTACCGTGCAGGATCTGAGAAATGCAGTCCAACTATTGACTCATATAGTTGCTGGCCAAGGTTAAATTTACAAAAGGTCTAGTTATAGGTGCAGGTGGTGTGAATATGGCAGCTAGCATGAGGATACGTGACTTCCTTAATTTGGACCCTCCATCCTTCACTAGGTCAGATCATAATAAAGATCCCCAAGAGTTTATTGATTAGATTCAACGTACTTTAGATGTTATGCATGTGAGTGGTACAGAAGCTGTCAAGCTAGCGACATATAGGTTGAAGGGTGTGGCTATATTGTGGTATGAATCTTGGAAGCAATGTAAGGGTATAGATACACCTCCAACTACCTGGAAGGAGTTCAAAGAGGCATTTCTTGACCATTACTTGCCATTAGAGATCTGAGAGGCCCGTGCAGATCAGTTCTTGAACCTTCACCAAGGGAATATGAGTGTGAGGGAGTAAATCCTTCAATTCAATTCCCTGGCCAGGTATGCTCCTAATGTAGTTGCTACTATGGCAGATAGAGTTCATCGATATGTGGATAGATTGGATACATATATGCTCAAAGACTGTACTATTGCTTCCTTGAACAAATATATGCGAGAATGCAAGCTTTTGCATAGAAATTGGAAGATCAGAGGCAAAGGAGAAGGACACAAGAGTTAGAAAGGGCACAGTCCAAGAGGGCCAAGTCTACAGGGCAGTTTACACTATTCCAAGGTGAGATTAGGCCTCAGTTTTCTAATAAACCGCCTAGGCCATCATCCTCCTACTCTGAAACTAGTGCTCCACCACAACTTCAGGGGTCTAGGAGCAATCAGTTTGGTCAACGAGGTGAGAGACAAGGTGCGCGGACAACAGGATATTTGGCAGGCCAGCAAATGACTCCTAGGCAACCTTGTAAACAGTGTGGATGAAATCATTCACGTATATGTCGTATTGAGATAGACGCTTGTTATTGGTATGGTACGCCAGGCATATGATAAGAGATTGCCCAAGGAGGCGTATGGGTGATATAGCATAATCTACTGGGTTAGTTATTGCATCATCATCATCACTTCCTCCATTAGGTAGGGGTCAACAAGCACCTACGGGTCGTGGTAGAGGTGTAAGAGGGGCAGTTAGCTCTAGCGGAGTCCAAAATCGCACTTATGCTCTGGGAGTCGGCAAAATTTGGAAGCTTCACCCGATGTGGTCACAGGTACATTATCCATCTTTTCACATAATGTATATGTATTAGTTGACCCTGGTTCTACACTATCATACATTACTCCACTATTTGCTGGGAAGCTTAAGAGAATACACAAATTATTGAAATTTTAAGCTTCCACACCAACCGGTGAATTTATTATGGCTAGAAGGTTTTATTATGAATGTGTAGTAACTGTTTTTGATCGTGACACATTGGCTGACCTTATTGAGCTAGAAATGGTGGAATTTGATGTTTTAATAGGTATGGATTGGTTAGCTTCTTGCTATGCCACCGTGAATTGCCGAACTAAGAGAGTGTACTTCCACATTCCCAATAAGCCAGTTCTTGAATGGGAAGGCAATGTTGGGGCGCCATAGGGGAAGTTTATCTCTTATTTTAAGTCTAGAAAAATAATATCTAAGGGGTATATATGTCATTTAGTTAGAATAAGGGATATGGTGATAGTATCGGCAACTCTTCAATCAGTTCTAGTAGTGAATGAATTCGTTGATGTGTTCCTTGAAGAACTTCCAGGCTTACCTCCAGAACAAGAGGTAGATTTTGGTATTGACTTACTTCCAGGTACTCAACCTATTTCCATCCCTCCACATAGAATGGCCCCGGCAGAATTGCATGAATTAAAAGTGCAGTTAAAAGACTTATTGGAGAAGGGTTTTATAAGACCTAGTGTGTCCCCTTGGGGTGCACCAGTGTTATTTGTATGTAAAAAGGATGGAACCTTGATGATGTGTATCGACTATCGACAGTTGAATAGGGTGAAAGTTAAGAATTAATACCCCCTCCCCAAGATTGATGATTTATTTGATCAGTTACAGGGTGCTAAATACTTTTCAAAAATTGATTTGAGATCAAGTTATCACCAAGTGAGGGTGAAGGAGAAAGATATACCTAAGACTTCTTTCAGAACACGCCATGGTCACTTTGAATTTCTTGTTATGTCATTTGGGCTAACGAATGCACCAACACTTTTTATGGATCTGATGAATAGGGTATTCAAGCCATTCTTGGATGTGTTCATGATAGTATTTGTAGATGACATTTTGGTATGTTCAAGATCAGAATAGGACCACGCAAATCACTTAGGACAAGTGTTACAGGTTCTTTGTGATCAACAGTTGTATGCCAAGTTTTCTAAATGTGAATTTTGGTTAAAATCAGTGGCATTCTTGGGTCATATTGTGTCTAATGAGGGATAAGTGTTGATTCACAAAAGATAGAGGCTGTGAAAGATTGGCTGAGGCCAATGACACCCACGGAAGTTCGGAGCTTCCTAGTGTTGGCAGGTTATTACAAAAGGTTCGCTGAAGGTTTGTCTTCTATTTCTACACCTATAACAAAGTTGACACACAAATCAACCAAGTTCCAATGGAATGATGCATGTGGAAGGAGCTTCCAAGAGCTGAAAAATAAGCTAACTTCTACACCTGTGCTAGTACCTCCAGAAGGCACTGAGGGGTATCCAGTGTATTACGATGCTTCAGGAGTTGGCTTAGGGTGTGTACTGACACAACATAATAAGGTAATTGCTTATGCATCTAGACAGCTACGACCACATGAGAAAAACTATCCAACACATGATCTTGAGCTAGCAACGCTTATGTTTGCTCTGAAAATATGGTGTCATTGTTTGTATGGGCTTCATGTTGACATATATACTGATCATAAGATCCTACAATACATCTTTAAGCAGAAAGACCTAAACTTAAAATAGTGGAGATGGCTAGTGCTAATAAAGGATTATGACGTTGATATACTTTACCACCCGGGGAAAGCAAATGTGGTAGCCGATGCTTTGAGTTGTAAGGCAATCATGAATATTGGTGATCAAGCCGTGGTAAGTCAAGGAGTGGCTAAGGATCTACGAAAACTAACTAGTTTGGGAGTTCACTTTCTTGAGACTTTAAAGGAAGGGGTTGTTGTGCATGATGCTGCGAAGTCTTCAGTGGTAATGGAGGTAAAAGAAAAACAGTTCAACGACATAAAGACAAGGTGAGTCAAGGTATGATAGAGGGCTTTGCACAAAATGGAGTACTTTATTGCCAAAATAGATTATGTGTGCCTGATATTAATGGACTAAGGAAGAGAATAATGGAAGAAGCCCATCATTCCCGATATTCCGTTCATCCAGGATCAACTAAGATGTATCATGACCTGAAGGGAATGTTTTGGTGGGGAGGCATGAAAAAGGACCTTGCAAAATTTATGGCTCAATGTTCAAATTGCCAATAGGTCAAAGTGGAGCACTAAAAGCCAGGAGGTTATATGCAGTGTATAGGGCTTCCAAATGGGATATGATCAATATGGATTTTGTTACCGGGTTGCCTCACTCATTTCAGAAGTTTGACTCCGTATAGGTAATTGTTGATAGACTCACAAAGTCAGCACACTTCTTGCCAGTTAGGAGTGATTATACAGCTGAAGAATATGCCAAGCTATACGTCAAAAAGATAGCCAAGCTACATGGAGTCCCAATCTCCATTATATCTGATTGGGGGCTCAATTCACTGCAAAGTTTTGGAAGTCCTTCCGAAGGAGTATACGGACACAAGTGAATTTGAGTACAGCTTTCCACCCTTAAACAGACGGTCAAGCAGAATGCACCATTCAAACACTTGAAAATATATTGCGGGCTTGTGCATTGGACTTTAAAAATAGTTGGGTGGACCATTTGTCGCTTATTGAATTGCCTATAATAATAGCTACCACTCAAGTATCAAGATGGCACCTTATGAAGTTTTGTATGGAAGGAAATGTAGGTCGCCAATTGGATGGTTTGAAGTAGGTGAAACCACCTTGCTTGGGCCAGTACAACAAGCCATGGAAAAAGTTTAGGTAATATAGCAGCAGCTAGGAACAGCCCAAAGTTGTCACAAATCATATGCGGATGCTAGAAGGAGAGGACTGGAAGTCTCAGTAGGGGATTGGTTATTTTTAAAGGTGTCTCTAATGAAATGGGTTATGAGGTTTGGCAAGAAAGGAAAACTGAGCCCATATTACATAGGGCCATATAAAATTATTAAGAAGTTCGGGCAGGTTGCATATAAACTAGAGCTACCCCAAGAGCTTTCAATGGTTCATCCAGTTTTTCATGTCTCAATGCT
>JAPFFP010042234.1:0-14327 GCA_026153255.1 Solanum medicagineum | reverse complement strand
GGAGGAGGATTGCCTAAGCCTTATAAGGAGTCCACCCATCTCATTAACCACCAATGTGGGACTTTTCGTCTCAACACTAACTTTTCTACAAGATTAACGCAAAAATACATCAAAACCATAAAAAGTCACTTTAAGAACTTACAAAACCCTTTATTTCAGGCACCAAATGTGTTGTATTTTAACAGCACATCAGATGCTAGTGAGCTGCTGTATATATTTCATTTCACCTGGTTTTGGCAAGATATTAAAAAATTGTTCATGACTAGTTGACTATTCTGCTTTTCTTTAAATGATTCATCTGCTAACTGTTTTTTATTTTCTCCGTAGGTACTGGAGAGGAAATCTGAACTTGCAACTCTTGAATCCCTTGATTGTGGAAAAACATTTTTTGAGTCTTCTGCAGATATGGTACTTTCTTGCATAAATGGGATAAAGAGATAGTTTGCTTCAGTTTGATGTACACAAATTTATTTTATGTGCAGTCTTATATTTCAGGATGACGTCGCTGTATGTTTTGAGTACTATGCAGACTTGCTGAAGCTCCGGATTGGAAAAGGAAGACTTCGATTGATCTTCGTCTGGATACAATTAAGACATGTTCTTAGAGAACGTCTTGGTGTTATGGGATTGAGAACTCCATGGTAGGTGCCATTTTTCAGAGTTATTACGGTTTCTTTTGCTTTACAAACCACAACTCGATCAGACAGATTTTCGTGGTGGAACTTCTGCATTTCACTTATGTTTTCTGTACATGCATATATTCACTGATTGTTTTCATGTAATTGACAAGCTAAAGTCAGTATACTTTATCTGAGGTGGTCTGGTTAGTTCTTAAAAAGTTGAAATATAGTTTGGAAATGAAGAATATTCAGTTGGCTTAAGTGTCTCGTAGTTCAGGAATCTATTTCATTGAAAATGTTGGATCAGAATCCAAATAGATGAACAATGAGAATGGCAGTCATGTATACTTTTCAAGTTGGTGATCCTTTTTGTTTTCATAATGAAGGAATTATTCATTGTTGATGGCCATATGGAAAGTTGCCCCTGCTCTTGCTGCTGGTTGTGCAGCAATGCTTAAGCTGTCTGAACTGGGATTAATGTGAGTCCTTATAGCATATCATCTTCGTTATCTATACTCTTGACTGCACCATTTGCTTCTTTAATTAAATGGCACTTAACATTCAATCATAGTACCTGTTGCACAACTTGTTTCTCTGCATAGCTGCACTAAATGACTACGTCTTGTATTTTTTATTTTCTACATAGCTGCATGTGTATGTCTTCTTCCTTTATTTTTTATTTTCTGCACAGCTGCACTCACACATCTTCCTCTATTTTGTTATTTTTTACACAATTGTACGCGTACGTATTTCCTCTATTTTTTTCTACGAAGCAGCTCGCGCACATCTTTTATTTTCTGCATAATTGTACCTAATGTTCTTTGGGATTTAATGAGAAGAGATACTCCATAGTACTACAACAAACTCTCTTTTTTGTACACTTGAAAATTATAGATGTTTTAGACTTATGATACACTATCGAATGGACACTTTGAAGTTTTGCTAGAAAAATCTAGGAGGCAACCATAATTGAGAATTTAACGAGGCTACTACGAGAAAGGTAAACATGTTCAACAGGTCACTTTCCCCTTTGCTCCCAAATTTTTGTAACTTGTTTGCTCGTAATTTCAGAATATCGAAACTGGATTACAACTAACACACAACTCATTGTGGGACTTTTGATGTGGTAGCTAATGCACTACTGAAGATAATGTAATATTATAATAAGATTTGAGTAGCAGGAGGAGTTTAAAATCAAGATCCAACTAAATATTGTGTTTTCAATATATATTTGGATTCTTGGTAACGTTTTTCTAATTAACTCTTTTATTTTTGCAGGTTGTTGATGCTTTTGTATAAGCCTTGGATGAATTTTAAAGTTCTTTTGAGGTGAGCAGTTTAACTAATTGTAGTGTCAAATTTACATATATTCTTATATATTATCATTTATTATTTATTCGTTGTTTAAAAATTTTATATTTACAGATTACAAGTCATGATACAAGTTTAGAATATGCACAAGACAATTCGTATTTTGCTACGGGAGTTATGCAAGACATGATATCATAGTCTATCTTGAGATGTTAATACAAAGTTTTCTACTAAGCAAATATTATAACTAACACCATGGGATGTTAAGCATTTTTTATTATATATATCATCCTTTTCTATGGAGACTTTTACTAGCAATTTAATATTTATTTAAAATTTATACTTTTGTAATATGAAGCTCTAGGAATGTAGTGAATTAGAGACCAAAAATATTACTCGTCTCTGAAGATAGGTAATTTCTTGTCCTTAAAGGTTAATCTAGGACGAGGCAGTTTCTTGTCCCTAAGGATCAATCTAGGAAGAGGTAGTTGCTTGTCGTGAAATGGATTTAATGACCAGAAAATAAATACTTTTCAACGAAGGAAATTAACTATTTAGGACGATATATGTGGTCTCTAAAAGTACTTTTGCGACCAGCATTATTTCTGTCTCTAAAACCATTTAATGACCAGTTCATGAATCTCGTCGCAATTGACTTTTAGCGAAGAAAGCTAGTAGGAGGGGTGGCGACCAGCCTTTTGTCGTCCTAATAGATCATTTGGGACAAGATATTGACATTTAGGGACCAGATTTCCCTTCCTTAAAGGACATTTTTATTGTAGTGTACAAAAACCACGTACGGGTCATAGTTCCCTCTACGAACTGTATTGGGGTCTCGTAGAGCTAAGCTTGTGTTAAAATTTTGTACACTGAAACCTTGTACGAGACCTGTCTACGACTCGTAGTCAAGGCTACGAGTCGTAACTGTGTCTCGTACCTAGTTTCAGTGTTCAAAATTATTATGCACCTGTGACACAAGGCCACGGTATGGCTCGTAGTGCCAACTACGAATGGTACCGAACTCTCATACCTTCCCTTTGCAGGTGATACATTGTTAATTTTCTTTTCTTGCTCTTTCGTTTTATTTTTATTTTGTTGAGTGTTTTGGGCTGATCATATTTGTTGTGCTTATTTTCAGGTAGTATGTCCCCCAAAACTAAACGTGTAGCAAAAAGGGTTGTGAATACATGACTTGTGGATGAGGAGTTCGAAAATGAATAGTCAAGTATATCGAATGAGATCCACAACATCTGGATTGACCGTGAGGCACAGGTGCCTCAGACTAGGGTGGCTGCTGCATGATCTACCCAAACCCAAGTACAAGAAGTTAGTTCCTCCCAGTCTGATGAGGAGGGACATGGTGATGGGTCCGAGGGGTGTTCGATGCCCAATCTAGTTCGGTTCGGAGTCTGATTCAGAGGAGGTGCCCTAAGATGGAGGAGCAGCCCAAACCTCGATTGCCCAATCTATTTCTCCTACGGATCTACATTATCATCGATAGGGTGTTGGGTGGATGAGGATGATCTATGATGAGCGGCTAGAGCCAAAGCGGCAAGGGAAGCCAGCACGATCATTTTATGAGAAGCCTCGACTCTTTGACACAGGTATGAGCCATGTCCCTGGGCTCGAGGAGGACATAAGACGACAAGGGCTCAAATGGTTTGACTGATAAGTTGGGCAACCTTGCTTATAGGGTGGGAATTCTATGCAGCTTATACAACCACCATTCTACAAGACCTTCCAAAGAAGAAG
This sequence comes from Solanum medicagineum, assembly GCA_026153255.1. Taxonomy (NCBI): domain Eukaryota; kingdom Viridiplantae; phylum Streptophyta; class Magnoliopsida; order Solanales; family Solanaceae; genus Solanum; species Solanum medicagineum. Next base: position 10,644 of record JAPFFP010042234.1, on the reverse strand, counting down.
CAACTTCTCAAAGAGCCTAGATTATTAGAGGTAGATTAGAGCTTAGTGGGTCAATATATCTGAGAAGATGATCCACCGTATGTAGTTTGGTCCCACATACAGAGCACCACAGTCTACAACTAAGTTTGATCAATAGATTAGACAGATTAGACAGATTGTTATCTCGAAGAGTGTGCACCAGAGGACTGAGCTTCTGAGATGGGTGGCGAGTATGGTCCTTTTCCTTCATTGGTCACTACACATTCAAAGCCGATAGTGAATCCATCTCTCTCCTTCCCCACCAAGTTTTAATGGGCTATTGTCAGGTCTCATATTCGATCCACGTTCACGGATAATGTTCTCACGTTAGAGCGAGCTATTTTGGTAGCTAACATCTTAGCTGGCTACGACATCAATTGGGTGCACCTAATAGCTGAGCAGATCCATGAGTCAGCGCTCTAGAGGACCACATGCATGTTGTTCCCCATTCTTATACATAGGCTATGTGTAGAGGCAAAGGTGGAGCCATTACTTCAGCTAGATCCTCTAGTGGCAGCCCTCCACACCATGGATCCCAACCTGATCAAGGTTGATGAGAACCCAGTGCTGCTTCAGCAAGCATTGCCTCCTCCCATGCCCAAGACATTGATGCCTGAGCCACAGGCCGAAGGTTCGACGGCTACTGCCACTACTACTACTGAGGAAGGACCAAATCAGCTTGCGTCAGTTGATATTGAGATGGGTCCCACTATAGCCGTATCGGCACCAAATCCGTCTACATTATAGATCCCTTCCACAAACATTATGTTTAGTATTGCTTTTCAGGATATTATGTAGAGATTAGCATGGGCTGAGGTTCAGTTGGCTCAGCTTATGCGGTAGATTAAGCCATGGGTTTAGCAGACAGTTTAGGAGTTGAAGGATAGATGCAAGGCATTTACTACTTTAGTTGTTGATCAATGCATTGCTACAATGGATGTCTGAGTCGATGCCTTCGAGAGAGAGTGCAGAAGAGAATCACTGAGGTCCAGCCTGTAGACCTGTTAGCCTTTCATCAAGAGTTGACGAAGTTCAAGGCTGACCTGAAATATCATTAGTGGCTCCGATCATATTACCTAGTCCTACACCTATAGAGGAGCCGCTATTTGATATATTCGTGGAGGATCAACCATTACGTGCTCCTGAGAAAAGACCACTTGAGGCTGATGAAAATGAGGAGCAACTGGTGTGCTAGAACACCGCCGAGGATGATGAGGAGCTATATAAGGAGGTAGTTGGGTTCATCTTTAGGATGTCTAAAGAAGAAGAAGTGCAAGGGTGATCCAAGAGCTTGATCGATTGCAGGGCATTGGCTCATCCAGCACGATTGCTGCGTATACTACCCCATAGGAGAGAGATGCTCATGGAAAGCTGGAGATCGATGCTTAGGCACTATTTGATGTTTGATTTTTGACCCCCTATTCTTATTTTGTTTTGCCTTGTACATTTAAGGACAAAATACAATATTTTTGGTGTGGTGTGGATAACTATGGACTAGGGTGAAGTGTAAGTAGCTTTTAGTCCATAGCTATCCCAATTTTTAATCTCGAGGTTTTCTTGACTGTTTTCTTTTGCCTCGTGGATATGTCATTTCCTATTGAACCGACATGTTTTAGATGTTGTAGATAATATTTGTAGTATATAGTAGTTAAACTTTTGGCATGTACATTGTTTAGATGGTTTATGAAAAATTTTGAAAAAATTGGTACCCCTTGAAAATTTTTGTTTCTTAGTAGTTATTTTCTGATCATGCATGTTTGAATGGTGTGGCAATGTTTGTTCTGATTAAATGAAGGTAAGTTGACGGTTGCAGCATGATTTGTGAGTCTTTGTTGGCTCTGTATGCAATGTCATGTGCGTGTGAGCTAATTTTGTTGTATTCATGCATTGTTTACTGATTCAGATCTTGCCCTGTTACTTTTTGTTGGACTGGAGATTGTATGGGTTAGGAAGGGATCTCAAGCCTTTGTTCTTTGATTTAGTCCACTTTTGCCTAAATGACCAACCAAATGAAAGAGTTTATCCGTTGTTCCAAATGTTTGAGCGTTACATGTACCCTTTTCTTTTTAAATACTTAACTAGCCTCACCTTATCTAGTGAAATACCCTGATATTGGCCCTGGTTTATCCTTGAACATTGTGAACCTTGACTGAGGCGAAAAGCCTAAGGTGAGGTGGCTACCAAAAAGTGGCCCTATTTTGGGATTGGATATTGTGTACTTCACCTCAGGCTAAAAGCCTAAGTTGAGGGTGGCCTATGTTTGGGGTATAAAAGCAAAAATGAGGTAGTGAGTTGGGAGTTGAAACGCTACAAAATGTGCTTCGGAATGCCCATAACCCTAACTTCCTTTTATCTCAAAATCCATGCGTGATATGAAAAATCCGACTTCATTTCTTGATCAGGGGGAAAAATTGAGTGGGAAATGGTTATAACCTAGATTTTAGAGGACCCATAGCGAAAAATGATTTTCACTAATTTTCACTAATTTTTAATTTCCAGTGGTTGTCCGTGCCTTGGCCATGATGCAACAGGGGTACAGAGCAGTGTAATTGATATAGCAACCCAAGCCTAAGTCCTAGATGTGACTGGCAAATGGGAAACTTGAAGGAGCCCCAAACAAGCCTCATAGCATATCATTACACATCCTTGGTTACGAAAGCAATTAAAATGATAATAAGCGATAAGTATAAACAAGGGGAAATGGGACTAAGGGTACACCTCCATGTCATAAACATCAATATATAAGAGAGTTAAGACTCATAGCATAGATACATAACATGTCCAACAAAACCTCTAAACATAGATATTTAGCGGGGGCCAAGACAAGCAACTGGGCTCACCCTCGAAATCAATTATATATAAAAGAAGGATAGTTTTAATACATAGCAAGAGATCATGAGTAACATCCTCAGAATAGAGGACTTACCACCAAGCTTCAGTGAAATCGTACTAGCCACGTGGGTGGAGATGCTCAAGAAGGGCTCCAGCTCCTACATGGTGACATCATATAGGCATAGAGTATGCATTTTGTATGTTAGAATGTACAAAGTATGTAGGATGCAATGCAACAAGAGATAGGAAATATAATCAATATGCATAATCATGAGCAATAGATAGCATAATAACAATATGGCATGCATGAGCAATGCTTGTAGTAAAACATTCTTGAAAATAACCATACTTACATAGCTCGTTAACATAATAAGGTGATATGCTTAGATCATCCAAATATATTGTACTAGAGGTTGAAGAATATAGTATAGGTCATAACCCCTTCTAGTAGGTGATGGGTAGTACATAAGGGTAAAGAGATAGCATAATTCATAATCCCTACATGTAAATAAGAGATAATGAATGGCACATTAGGGTAGGGAGGTAACATAGGTCATAACCCCTACGTGTGTGCATATGAGGGTGAGGCATTCCACATAGTTCATAATTCATATGAGTATATTGCATAATCCCAAATCATACATGAGCGTAAGGAGTACATCATAGTTCATAACCCCTACATGTAGAAATGGGTAAGTGAGTAGCACATAAGTGTAAAGGTAGCATAGGTCATAACCCTTATATGTGTGTAACTAGAATAACCTTAAACCATACATGAGGATAAGGAATACCGCAGAGTTCATAACCCCTGTGTGTGGATATGAGTAAATGAGAAGCATTAGTTTATACATAAGGGTAAGGTGTACAACATAGTTCATAACCCCTACATATAGGAATTGGCCTTGCACTAGAGGGTAAAACACATAACATAGTTCATAACCATTCTAGTAGGCTTCACAATTTACAAGAGCGTAAACCTTAGTATAAGAACTCAATAACTAATCAACGACTCCCTAAAACATAACAACATGAGAGCCCAACAATTTTCTTGCAATAATATACGTGCTTTACATGTTTTAAACACATATATATACATTTCTTTCAGCATCATATACATACATTCCTTTTCATCATCATCATTTATCATCATATAGTCATTCAACTCATAAGACATTCATCGAACCATCAATTCCTCAAGAATCCTAAATCGGACATTTTATCAAACACTAAGAGTGTGTGTAGTACTAGTATAAAACTATGCATTTTAAGAGTGTTATAATGCTAGAAAATTCAGTGTAAAATTGTCAAAAGATACTTGGTAACATCCTCGGGCAATATTCATCAAAATTCTTCATCAAATCCCATTATAGATCTTAGATTCATAGCCCAAAACATAGTAAAATTTTTAAAATTACATAAACCCCAACATAGTGTGTAGTGATTTTCATAATAAATAAGACTCATATGTAAATCAACTTAAAATCATGAAATTTTAGATTAAAGTAAGCTTGGATATCATGGGTTAAAGTAACCTATGAAAGAAACCCACATACCTTAGCTTTTGAAGAAACCTTGAAGAATATTGGAGATGGAGACTTGAAGTTTGGTTGAATCCCTTAAGATCTGGAGAGGATTTTGGCACTTGATTATTGAGAGAAATATAAGACTTAAGTGTTTGAATGAGTATTGGGAAAAGTCTTGGCTGATATGAGTGTGCAATAAGGCTAAATATAGGTATTTTTCAAGTATGGGAACACTTAGGCCCAAGGCTTAAAAGTCTTGGACCGAACTTGAAAAATTAGATAGGAATTACACTGAGGTGCATCGTTCCTGTACACGCTAACCTCACTGTAATTTGTCACTTTGAAACTTGAAATTATGAATCATTTGCTCTAAAATTAGTGTTAGAACCTTATCCCCCAAAAAAGAATATGAAGTTTGATTTTCAAAATAACGTACGAATTTTGAGATATATGGAAATTATAATTTTAGGCACTTTCGAGGCACATTTTTTAGCACTTTTTGGGATCGTTAAAATTGGTCATACATGACAGATCTATGTCATGCTAGGGACGTGGACTAGTGTATTATTTCCTTATTTTTTCTGTTTCGGCAAAGGGCATTAGAGTCATAGCCCCATGCCCACTTAAGCATGAAATCACCGATACTAAGCTATTTTTTAACTCTATAACTCACAAAACCCTCTCTCAAACCCCTATAAGACTCTATATATTCTCTCATCCAAATCTAAGGATCTCAAGCTCAACTTTAGAACTCAAGGATTCATTTTAAGCTCTAAGACTACTTCAAGTTTGCCTCAAAGAATTCAAGGTATAAGGTATGTGGTTTCATCTATCGGGTCCTTTCACCATGGAGCCCAACCTGCCCTTTTCATGAAATTACATATTTTCAGGCTGTATTACCTATGGGTATCAACTTATCATAGATTATGAATATAAATTATGTTGGGGTTTTATGAAATATTGATTGACTATGCATGACTATCTCTTTCAAGCTTATGCCATAAATTGGTTTCATCCACATAGACTATACATGTTTTGAGCGATGAAACTATGAGCCATTAATATATTTTATGATGGATTTAAAGGTATCCTACATGAGGGTTTTACTACATATTGGTGGGTTGATTTTTTTGAGTTTACTCATCTTATTTCACTCTTGAATTGCATGATTTTGAATAGGTATCATGAACCCACCACGTGTTTGATAAAATGATATGACAAGAATTCTCAAGTTATTGATGATCTATTACATGCTTTACAAGTCAACTGACTTCATGATGTTTAAGGTCTCTCAAGTATGTATTGAATTCATGAAAAGTAACTATGATTTTACAAGTATCAAGCTAAGCCTATTTCAAGATTTTTACCTATTGTGAGTAATTCATGTTGGGTTTATGTATGATTATGATCTACTATCATGTTCAAGTTAGGCTCACTACTAGATGTCAAGCATGTTTATGAACTACTCAAGTCATGTTCTTATAAACTATTCATGTTATGATTAAAGTATGATTATTTCAAGTATTTCATGTATTTAACTTAGCACCGATTGAGGCTTAAGATAGGGGCTCGACTCAAGGGATCTTGATATAAATTCTTTAGTCTATAAATTATGTGCCACCATAGGATTATGAATATTACCCTTGCTATACTAGTGGAACCATCTACTTCATGTTATCATATTTTGTTTGCCTTTGCAAATAGACCACACTTAGCCAGGGGGTGTTATGCTTGGTCACTTGAACCGAAGGGGTGTCAGGCTTTGGATTACAAGTTGTAGCTCCTTGTTCTATGTCGGTTGAGGTCACTTTCTAGATATGTATGATCTATATATTGTGAAAGATGAATGATTTACAAATATATTTTATTATGAGCATTGATCATGCATGCCATATTGAAATTATATATCCATTGTTTATGATTATGCAATTTGACTATATTGTCTTATGTCTTATTGTATTAAATCCCACGTACTTAGTACATTAAAAAAAACTAACACATACCCTATGCCTGCACGATATTACTATGTAAGGACCAGAGTCTCTTTTGATCATCCTCCACTTGGCTAGTTTGGTACTTCGGGGATAAGCATTGGTGAGTCCTCAAGTCTGAGGACACTATCTACATTACTCTTGCTATTTTGAGACTTCATTATGTTTAACACTAGTTATTATAAGGGTGAGCTCGGAAAGTATCTTGGCCCCCGCTCCATTCCAAGTTAGAGGTGTTCTTTGATATTATGGTGTCCTTATGCTATGAGTTTGACTCTAATATGTTGTTATGAATATCAAGATTTCCATTAGTCCTGCTTCCTTTTTTTATTGTATCTCCTGTTGTTGTTTATTTTTCTTCTGCGGCCAAGGATATGTGATTGATATTCTAAGAGACTTGTTTTGGGTCCGTTCGAGTTCCCATTCGTCGTGTCACATCTATGCAGTAGGCTTGGGTCATGACATGAATAAAAGAAATAGTATAAAGTCATGTATCGGGTAAGAGAAAAAGAAAAAAAGATACCTTAGTATGAGTGGAAAAGCAAAATGAGTTTGAAAATAAGAAACTAGCTGAAAAATGAAGAGGAAATACCCAGAAAATCTTGAAAATAAAGAATAAGGGAGAACAAGTTGAGAATGGTTGAATTGTTAAGGTGAAAGTGTGAAAAAGCGTGGTTCAAGGTTGTCCCTTAGTCACTAATAGTCCAAAATGCCATAGAAAACCCTCATGAGCCTACAATATAAGCCTATAAAGTCCTAAAATGATCCTAATCCAATTAGTTAATAGTCTAGGTTGTGAATATATGGGCAAACCTATGGTATTGGTTATTATGCATGAATCTTATTTGTGAGAGTTAGTATGCTTGAATAGTCCCATGAGCAACTTTTAAAAGCATTTTGAGTGTTAAAAAAGGGACTTCTTTTCTGTGAGGGCATTTGCATTGCATGGATAGCATTTGACTTGTTCAGTGAATGTGAATTATTGATACACCTTAAATTATCGTAGTTAAATTGTCAAATGTATCAATATGTTGTGGTTTGCTGATTATCTACATGATCATGATTTGAAAAGGCCATCATGGGTACTTGAGCTGAAATTGAAGATAGTATATGCCACTGAGTTAATTTCTATGCATTGCTTTATTTTCTATCTAGATTGAGTCATCGCTTGAGGACAAGCAACAATTCTAAGTTGAGGGTGTTGATGTGCAGTAAAAATACAACACATTTGATTCCTATAATATGGGATTTTATGTGTTCTCAATGCCACTTTTTATGGTTTTTATGTATTTTTGTGTTTATTTTTGTAGAAAATACAGGTTGGCTTGATTTTGGAAAAAGCTACAGATTTTGTTGATTTTGAAGAAGGATTCCACTACGAGTCGTAGCCCAAGCTACGAGTTGTAGAGGCTATTGATAGCCATTAGCACTGTTTAAAAGCAAAATTTGAGAATTTAATGTTCAGTCATACGAGTTCAAGGTACGAGTCATAGTCCTCCATACGAGTCGTATAAGGGGGCCTCAAAGCAATTAATAGTGTTGATTAAAATTGGACTGAGAAATGTAACCATGGACTACAAGAAGGCACTACGAGTCGTAGACTAGGCTATGACTCGTAGAGGTGGATCATAGGAGTGAAGTCTAAAATGCCAAGTACTGACCATGAAAACCTCATTACAGCTAGTAGGTCACCCTGCGAGTCGTAACTACAAGCAATAACAGATACTGACTAGATTTTTGAATTATTTTAAGGATATTTATGTAAATAATATAAATATTATATGATAGGGTTTTAGGGGAAGCTTTTCATTAGTCTTTATCCTTCATATCGTAGTAGTTTGTAGAGAGATAGAGAGATAATTTTTAGGGTTTTACTTTGAGACTAAAATTTGAAGATTTAGATTCACATTTGGATGAATTTCATCATTCAAGCTTGTGATTCTGATTTCACAAAAAGGGTTTCCTTGTTCTTCAATTTGCTTGGGTAAGAAATTGAAATGCCCTTAAAATGTGCTTTAGAAATGGCCATAATCATAACTTCTATATATCTCAAAAATCCATATGTGATATCAAAAATCCAACTTCATATTATCAATCGGGGGGTGGAGGGGGGGGATTGAGTGGGAAGTGGGTATAACCTAGATTTTAGAGGACGCGTAGCAAAAAATATTTTTTGCTAATTTTGGTAAGATAGTGTATGTCTGTACCTAGGCTGCGATGCTTTTGGGGAACAGATTCATGTTAATTTTGTCTTCGCATTAGTCCCATGTCGCATACCAGATGAGGACCATTATTAATCTTTTCTTAATTTTCTTGTGACGGTCAAGGCCATTGGGGTCATAGCCCCATGCGCACTTATGTGTAAAAGCACTCATACTTAGCCATTTTTCAACTTTATATCACTCAAAACCCTCACAAAAACCTCTCCATAACTTAACTAAGTATCTCATTCAAATTTCAAGGATTTCAAGATAACTTTGGAACTCAAGGATTCTCTTCAAGCTCTATTCAAGCTCATCTCAAGAAAATCCAAGTTTGAGGTATGTGGATTTTATCCATTGGGTCCTTTCAGCCATGGAGCCCAATCTTCCTTTTTATGAAAATTGCACATTTTTTTCAAGTTGTATCATGCGTATATCATATTATGGATTATGATTATAAATTATACTAGGGTTTTATGAAATGTTGAATGATTATGCATGTCTATCTATTTGATACTTATACCATGAATTGGTTTAGTCTATTGAAACTATGCATGTTTTGAGCTATGAAACTATGATCTATTATAAGATTTGATGACTGATTTCAAGGTTCCCTACATGAGGGTTTTACTAGATGATGGTGGATTGATTTGCTGCCTCAATAGCGAACAACAACAGCCAACCACAAAGATCTGTAGACGACAATGACGGTAACGCGCTCCATCTCTGATTGTAACAGATCTGTTTCTCCGTCAGATCTGTTTATCCACGCTGGCGAGACTCTTCCCTGTTCAGGTGATATTTGTCTAGTTAATATTATTTATTTTTCTGCATAGATCGGATAGGTTTGGCTGCAGTTTATCACATCTGTGCGCACTACTTTCCATCGCATACCTGCTGGTACGTATATTATTGTAGCATTAGACTATTGATTTGCACAAGTGTCGAGTGTTAAATATATTCTACTATTGCATATTGTTGCATACTGTAGTAAACTGTTATAATTTTTGTGTACATTTGTGTCTATCGCCATATATTGCTGGGATATACTGTTGTGTTTTGAAGAATATTGTTGTACCTTTGTAGTTGTTGATGCCTAGCGAGTTAATAGTTTAAGTTAGTGGCGTCAAGATCTTATGGTGGACTAGGGTCATGTCATCAGTTGGGGTCAGGGGTGCAGGGTAAGGGGAGTGAGAGGGGCACAAGCCTATCCAACTTAAGGATAACGTCGTGGAATATATGGTCTTTAACAGGAAAGTCCATAGAATTAGCAAAAAGTTTTAGAAGGATATATATTAATATAGCATGCGTCCAAGAGACTAGGTGGGCGGGCACTAAATCCTGGGACGTGGTGGGTTTAAGCTGTGGTACTCGGGTGGTTCTGGGGGTAGAAATGGTGTAGATATACTGGTAGACGAGACTCTTAGGGATTACGTGGTTGAGGTTATGAGGTTAATGATAGGATGATGTTTATCAAACTTGTGGTGGGAGGTCATGTTGTGAACGTTGTTAGTGCGTATGCGCCCTAAGTAGGCCTAGATGGGTAAGTCAAAAGGCGCTTTTGGGAGGATCTGGATGAGGTTGTGCGAGGTATACCAGTGATGGAAAAAATCTTCATTGGAGGTGACTTTAATGGGCATATCGAGGCGTCTAATAGTGGGTTTGTAGATGTGCATGGAGGCTTTAGTTTGGGTGTGAGGAATGAAAGTGGGATGTCTCTCTTGGATTTTGCCAAAGCTTTTGAGTTAATGATTGCTAACTCGTGTTTCCTAAAGAGGGAAAACCACTTGATTACTTTTTGTAGTACGGTAGCTAAGACTCAGATTGATTACCTTCTTATCCGAAAGGGCGATAGAGGTCGTTGTAAAAATTGCAAGGATATTCCGAGTGAAAATGTCTCCACTCAACATAGGCTTTTAGTGATGGATGTAGAGATCAAGAGAGAAAAGAAAAAGAAGGTTTTGTATACCCTACCTAGGATTAGATGGGGAAGCCTTACACCTGCCCTCACTGGCGAGATGGAAGAAAAGTTGAGAAACCTTGTGTAACAGTCCGGATCCCACACGTGCATATATTGTC
>JAPFFP010042233.1:0-14328 GCA_026153255.1 Solanum medicagineum | reverse complement strand
CAAGCACTTTTAAAATTTAGCGTCAATTGGTCCAAATCATGTCATGTTCCATTTGCATTGTGCCAATACTGCAAGGTTTGGGGTGTTACATCTTCCCCCCCCCCCCCTCTTAGGAAAAAGTATACTTTAACTCTTTCTTTACTAGTGGATCCATTTAGTGCACTTCTTAATAAAATCCACCTTGAAATGGGACAAGTTCTCCTAAGGGGGGTTACTTCTCCAAAATGGCATGGACTCCTGTAAGGTGAAGTATGGTTTTCCTTGGCAAGTTGACCACCTCTTTACCGATAATCTGCAGGATTCCATGTTTTAGCTCACTTGGTCTTATTCTTTGTCGGTTGAGGTCTCTTCCCACATATGTATCATATTCTACGTAAGTTAAATGATTTATAAACATGTTTTACTTCAAGCATTGATCCTACATGCGATATTCAGATTATGCTTATCTATTGCCTATTACCATGCACTTTGACTATATTGGCTTATGTCTTATTTCATTGCATCCTACATATTTAGTACATTCAAATGTACTAACATATACTTTATGCTTACATGATATCACCATGTAGGGACCGGAGCTCCTCTTGATCATCCTCCACGTGGCTAGTGAGATTATTTGAAGATAATCTTTGTGAGTCCTCAAGTTCGGGGACACTAACTACTTTCTCTTGCTATCTCTAAGACTTCTTTATGTTGACCATTTGACATTATGAGGGTGAGCCTGGAAAGTGTCTTAGCCCCCGCTCCAATTTAAGTTTAGAGGTGTTTTTGGAATATTATGATGTATTTATTCTATAAGCATGACTCTTCATGTTTTGATGATTATCAAAGACTTCCCTTAGTCCCACTTCCCTTTTATATTGTCTCTTGTTGTTGTTTATGTTGCTTTCGCAACCAAGGATATGTGATTGGTATGCTAAGAGGCTTTTTTGGGTCCCTTCGGCTTCCCATTCGTCGTGTCATGTCTAGGACCTAGACTTGGATTGTCATACTAGGCTAGTGGATCCACCTATAGCCCTAATGTTAATGAGTGGATGAATGTACGATCACGGAGTCTACCTTGGCAAAGTAGCAGCTCCTTTCTCAATGTAGGAGTTATATTAGATTTCATGTTATAGCTCGCATAGTCTTATTGTCGATTAAGGCTACTTTCCATATATTTATGATCCAATAAGATGCTTTACATTATCCTATTCATGGTTTTGATGCATTGATCATCCATCTCCACGTATGTCCTTACTCTTTTATTATGATATGTATTTTCCTAACTACTTGTACCTTTGAATTTATGTATTTATTGCATTGCATACCTACATATTTAGTACATTCCAAGTTATAGCACATATTTTATGCCTACATTATTTCACAATGTAGGGACTAGCGGCTATCCTCTACGTCATTCACCTGGTTGATTTAGCTTACTATTAAAGACCTATTGGTAAGTCCTCATGCTTCAGGGACAAACCTACTTCTATCTACTTTTTTTATGCACAAAACTTAAAGACTTTTATTTTGTATTTCCATTTGAGGATGAGCTAGGAACATGTCTTAGCCCCTGCCTAGTCTATAAATAGAGGTACTATTGAACATATATTTATGGTTGTATGTTGTTTTTTCTACTCTTGATATTGTCTTATGTTATGTCTCTTAGTCCTATTTCCCTTAGTTTTTACTTTACATGATTTTATCATTACCTATGAATGCTTGAATGAATACAAACAAGCTTGTTTGAGGTTTCCTCACTATCCTCATTCGTCATGTCACACCTAGGGCCTAGCTTGGGTCATGAAATTAAATCTAAATGTCAGGAGTAGGGAAGACAAAAGGAAAGTTATTGTCACAACCCAGACTTAGGGCCTAGGAGTAACATAGTGAATCAGAACCCGAGCATTCTCGAAAAGCCTCAGAGCATCCACATACACATTATCGATTCAAAAGCGCATAATAAAGTAACAAACACATAGTTATAAGGGACAGAAAAGTATGGCTCAAGCTATTAGGATGTCATAGGGATAGGGATTTGCATGGATTCACATAGAAATAGCACATAGGAACTAAGGGGCGGGTAAGTATGACTCACGTTATGGGGATAGAAGGGACTTGGGACTTTCCACATCATCACATCTCATCATAAGCAACTCATAATATCATCAGCATTCAATCGATAACCATAATCATAATCTCCATAGGCAAAAAATGTGACATAGAACAAATCCATACAAAAATGTACAAATGGTCCAACAATGCCTCTAAGTCATAGAACAAGATGGGGGTCAAGACATGTCCCGAGCTCACCCTCAAAGTAAAAACATAAGATGAAGCAACATAATAGGTTGATGGAAGGTGGCTTGTCCTTTGATGATAGGATTCACCACAAGCAACTCTTCCAATCCAAGCTAACCATCAAGAGGTGGCTGAAAATAGTCTCTGATCCCTAAATCATTAGATCATATAGGCAAAGAGTAAGCATTAGTACATTTGAGTGTTCTAAGTATACGGGCATAGGATGTATATGAATTATAACACCTCTCATGTGCCTCAAAAAAAATGCCTTATAATGATTTCTTGAATATCTCACAATTCGTGCGTGAGTTTACAAATTAAACTCTATTTTCAATTTTAGGAGGCATAATTGTGTAGGAAAGAGATGTTCTTCGATTTTCAGATAATCCGTAGTTAGAAAAAAACTTTTTGAGTGATTCAGGGCTTAACCATAAAGTATCCAACCAGTCCACACATGGACTTATCGCTCAATAGTGTAAAAATGGCCTATACTCATTCCTAGGCCAAACTGAGGAAGAAACATTGAACTTCATGCAAAAATAAATCGACTCCATAACAAGTCCACATCATGGACTTGTGGCGCTATAGGTCTAAAAGTTCCTTAAATTTCTTGTTTCACTAAAGGCAATTAGGTAATAACCCAATGCATATATATATAGGAATATATTACTTTCAACCATTTTCAAGCCTTAGAACACTCAAAACTCTCCCAAAATTTAACCTAATTCCTCAAAATTCCCTCATCTAAATTCAAGATATCTAAAGAACTTGCTTTGAATTTCAACGACCTAATTCAAGCCCAAATCTTCCTCGATCTTTTCTTCAAAAAAACTCTAAAGTCTAAGGTATATGGGCTTCATTCATGGGGATTCATCCACCCATAAAGTCAATCCTTCTCTTCTTGTCAAATTTCATGATTTTAAGATTTAATACTTTATGGATAAACTTTATTATGCATTATACACATGAATTGAGTTCAGAATCTTCAAGTACTGATTGATTAAGTATGCATATCTATTGAAGGCTTATTCCATGAGTCGATTTATATATATTGAAGTTATGCATGATGTGAACTATGTAAGCTATGAAAGATTGTGAACTTTTAAGATGGATTTCATGACACCCAAATCGGAGTTTCTTCTACAATGTTGGTGGGTTGAATTGAGTGAATTCCTAATGAATATATTTTACTCCTATCTTGTCTTATACTCTTGAATTGTATGATTTTAAGCATATGAACGTATACCCACCATGTTTGACTAAATTTATATGACAAGGATTCTCATGTGGATAAAAAGCTACTGCATGTTTTGTAAGACTAGTGTGATATGATAAATTATGGGCTCCTAAGCATGTATTGAACTCATGAAAAGTTCCTTTTATTTGTAAGTAAAATGTTGAGCCCTTATACTATATTCTACCCTCTTGTAAATATATATAGTCTATATGAAGGGTCCCAGCGAGATAAATGTTTTACCCTCATGTACAAAATAATGCTCACTAGAAGGGGTCAAGCATATTACAAGATCTACCCTCACTTGTAATGCAATGCCTACTAGAAGGGGTTAAGTTTATGAAATGTTTCACTCATTCTCACTTGTAGGGGTCAAGTATATGAATGAACTACTCATACCATGTTATCGTGTTTTTTTTACAAGTCATTCAAGTTATGATTAAATGTATGATTATGTCAAATATTTTATAGGACTAGACTTAGCACCAAAAGAGACTTCAACTAGGGGCCCGATCGAAGGGTTCCATATATAAAGTCTTGGTCTCTTAACTACGCGACACCATAGGTTCATGCTATTTTTCCTAAATGGACTTTTACTAGTAGATCCAACTAGGTCAAGTTACTCATTTTGTGAGGTCAAGTTTGGTTTAGCTTTGCAAGTAGACTATTCATTAAAGTTGAGAAGGCAAACATCAAGATTCCAAGTAGTAGCTCGCTTGGTCTTATATACCGGTTAAGGTCTCCTCCTATATATATATGATACATTATGGAAGTTTGACTATCTCCATGCATGTTCTAGCTTGAGCAATGATCATACATGTCATATTGGTCTTATATCTATTGATTATAATTACCCATCTTGTTAATTATGGATTATGTCACTATTGCATTGCACCCCATATATTTAGTACATTCCAAGTACTAATGCATACTTCTTTGCCTAAATTATCTAACTATGTAAGGGCAAGAGCTCCTATTTATCCTCCTCCTCCACGTGGCTAGCCAAATCTTTTGAAGACTACTATTGGTGAGTCCTCCACTCTGGGGAAAATATCCACTTTACTCTCATGCTATTGTGAAGACATCTATTTTGAATATTTATCTTGTGAGGGTGAGCCCAGGAGATGTCTTGGCCTCCATTCCATTTGTACTAGAGGTGTGGTTGGATATGGATATTTATGTATTAAGCTTGAATACTATTATGTTTATGTAATTATGAAAGAATTCCCTTAGTCCCTTTATCCACTTCTATGCTTGTCGTATGTTCATGATGAGACGGAAGTCCCAGTCCCTTAAACATCCCCATAGCATTAGTCATACTTACTCACCCCTTAGACTTTATTTGTTATGTGATTCATACAAATCCTCTTCCATATAACATCCTCATAGCTTGAGCCCAAAGTGGTGCTTCCCTTGAAATTACTTGCTTGTTTTTTAATTACACTTCCACAACCGAGGATGTGCAAATGATATGCTAAGAGGCTTGTTTGTGTTTCCCTTGGGTTTCTCATTCACCATGTCACGTCTAGGCCCTAGGCTTGGGTGATGACATGAACTCATTAAATTTGCATTCAATGTTAGATGACAAGGGCAAATATATGGAAAGAACTATATACACAAGGAAGAGTAGTATATCAATATGCCATGAAATGCATGATGCATGAAATTCCACTATACTTCAACATAGTGGGGATGTGACCTTAACCGACATCTAAAACCCATGCGTCTGTTACATGAATTTGCCCGATGAAAGACTCCTATCAGATGAGAGTAGACTACTATCAAAAAGTAGTCTACACCACACCTTACGACCTGGTCATTTCATTGTAATGGCCATCGTTCTTATGACCCGGTCATTTCGGAAGAATTTCATAATCATATCGTAACCAGCCCTTAAAGGGGAATTAACATATACCTGTAATGACACATAGTTAAGGGACTTGGGTACTAGACCCTTGGAGATAGCTCCCCTCCCACAAGTCCACTTAGAGCTAAGTCATAATCCTATGATAATACATATACATTCTTTCAAAGAGGCATAAGTCCTTTCAAATCATTTCAATGCATATTTAGGGTCAAAAGCCAAACATTCTTCATAATCATGCACACTTGGGTTAAAAAGCGAAATCATACTTCAATTCTTACTTTCACGCATAGGAATAGCTCATTCACTTATATCATATTGGTGTAAACACACAAAGTTTGCTCATAGAGTCATATCATAGACTTTTTGTGATCACTTTTCATATCATAACCATACTTTCATCAAAATCATATTCATCAACGTAATTGGATCTTAACCCACATCATAATCTTCAAGAAAACCAATGATCATATATGTATATGCCATAAATGATGAGAGTGTCATGACCCGAACCTCTGGTCTAGGATGACATAGCAAATGGGAACCCGAGAATCCCCAAACAAGCCTCAAAGTATCCATATTCACATCATCGGCTTAAAAGCATATAAGAATAATAAACACATAGTTCTAAGGCACGGGAGAGTAGGACTCACGCTATGGGATGTCATAGGAAAAGGGATTTACATGGATTCACAAAACATATAGCACATAAAGGCTATGGGAAGGGTAAGTATGACTCACTCTATGGGAGCAATTCGGGACTTAGGATCTTTCACATCATAACATGAAATACATCATAATACTCATAATCAATCGACCTAACAATATCCAATAGATAGCCATATCCTTAATTAAAATCTTTGAATACAACACTTAGCATATAAATACAAAAGAGTCTACAAGATGTCCAACAATGTCCATAGTCATAAGGTAGGATAGGGGCCAAGACATGTCCCGGGATCACGTTCAAAGTATGTAACATAAACAAAAGCACCATAGGTAAACGAATGGTGGTTTGTCCTTAGAAGATAGGACTCATCACAACAAGTATCTCAAGATCGAAGCTAGCCATCATACAGTGAATGAAGGTAGTCCTTGGTCCCTACATAGTTAGATCATATAGGCTAAAGTATGCGTTAGTACGTTAAAATGTACTAAGTATGCAAGCATCCAATGCATATGACTTATCAAACCTACATTTCATGTTAGATGACAAGGGCACATAATATAGAAAGAAGTACATATCCAAGAAAAGTAGTAGAACAATATGCCATGAAATTCAAGATGTATGAAATGCAATAATGCCTATATATAGTGGGGATAGACTATAACCGAAAAAACACTCATGCGAGCTATTACATGAATTAGTCTGATGTAGACCTCCATCAGTAGAAGAAGATTACTTACCTAGGGTAATCTACATCACACCTTATGACCCAATCATTTCGGTGGATAGACACCTTCCTTAAGACCTAGTCATTTCAAAGGATTTCAAATATCATATCATATCAATATATAATTATTCCTTATGATCTGATCGATTTGGTGATGGCTACCATATACCTATGCTAGCACATAGGTCAAGGAAAGGGAGAGGACACTTGGGGATAACCCTGACACCCCTAATTCATTTGTGCTAAGTCAAACATCCTACAAGAATACTTATACATATAGATGCTTTCACAAGAGGCAATAATCTACTCAATGCACATTTGGGCTTAAAAGCCAAACATTTTTCATAATCATTTATGCTAGGACTAGAAAGCCAAATCACCATTAAATCCATACTTTTCAAGCTTAGAAATAGCTCATTCACTTAACAATACAGTGCAAGCACCCAATATCCTCAAAGAGCCAATAACAATGGACATTTATGTGATTACATTCTTTTCATAACTATACTTTTATCAAAATCATATACATAAACATAATTGGGCTTTATCCACCTCATAATCTTCATAAGATCAGAGACGCATGAATGCATATTGAAACGACCCCAAAAAGTGCCCGAAAATGTGACTAGAAAGTGCTCGGAATCGTAATTTTCTTATATCTCAAAATTCATGCGTGATATCACAAATCTGACTTCATATTCATGATCAGGGGAAAATATTGAGGGGAAAATGGGCATAACCCCATTTTAGAGCAACCGTATCAAAATTTAAAAATGCAAAGTGAGTGATTTCTAGTGAGCTAGTGCAACGCGCCAAGGACGCTTCAGTGTGTTAATTTTGTACAGTTTCTTTATGTCCAGTCCAAGGCTTTGGGTCTTGGGCCTAAGCCTTTCAATATGTGAAAATACCTATACTTATTCATATTTCACCTTTATATTATACAAGACATTTCCCAATACTCTCTCAAACCTTTAGACTAATATTTCTCTCAACATACAAGTGTCTAAATCTCTTCCGAATCTTAAGGATTTCACTCAAGCTTCGAGTCTTCATTTCCAATTTTCATCAAGGATTCTCCAAATCCAAGGTATGTGGGTTTCAACCATTGGGTCCTTTCACCCATGATGCCCAAGATTTTTTTTAACCTAAAGTGTATGATTTAAAATTGATTTACTCATGGATCTTACTTATTATAAATTTCACTACACACTATGTTGGGGTTTCATGAAATTGTGATTGTTTTAGCATGTTTTGAGCTATGAATCTAAGATCTATTGTAGGATTTGATGAAGGATTTTGATGTATATTGCATGGTGGTATTACCAAGTATTGGTGGGTGGTTTTACATTGGATTTCCTTCCATGTTTTCACTCTTGAATTTCATGGTTTTACATTAGCACTACACACCCACTAAGTATTTGATAAAAATATCCAGTTATTGATTCTTGAGTTATTGAGGGCTTATTGTGTGGCTTATGAGTCAAGTGACTTTAGGATAATGAAATGAATGTGGCTATGTGTTGAATTCATGAAAAGTTCCTATGAGGTTGCAAGTAGATTGTTGGGTTTCATGTTGTTGTGTTTTGGAGAAGATTGATTGATGCCTGAAATGTGATGGGTTGATGAGCTAGATCTTTGACACCTACTGAAGAGACTATATCGTAAGGCAGTGGAACTTTTATCTAAAAGGTTATGTCGTAATGTAGAATGATTAGTAGTTCCTACCAAGAAGATTATATTGTAAGGTATGGACAACCTACTGAAAAGGCCATGTCGTAAGGTACAACTCATGATTCCTACCGAAAAGATCATATCGTAAGGTGTGGACAATCTATCAAAAGGCGCCATACCATCAGGTATTATGACTCATGGTTCCAACTTAAAAGATTATATCATAAGGTAGGGAAAATCTACCAAAAAGGACATAACGTAATAGGATCTCTCTTGCCAATAAGATCATATCGTAAGGCAAGTACACCCCCTTCTTATCAAAGAGATTATGTCGTAAGGTAAGGATACTTAAGGACTTCTACCGATGAGGCCATGTCGTAAGATAGAATCAACCATGACTTTTACAGAAAGGATTATATCGTAAGGTAAGAGGCATCTCATACTACCCATCCAAAAGACTATTCATACTACCCACCCAAAAGAATATGTCGTATAGTAGGGGTATCGGGAACACTCTCCGAAAAAGGCTATAGGTAAGGTGAGTGGGTAACTACTTAGCCATTCTCAAGTATGTTTGTGTAAAGGATGAGCATAATCATATTCCACATTGAGTTTACATTTCTTGATTATGACTAAGCATGTTTTACTTCAAGCATTGATCATGCATGCCATATTGATATTATACTATCACTTGCCTATGCTTATGAATTTTGACTATGTTTGCCTATCTCTTGTTGTATTGCATCCTACATACATAGTAAATTCAAATGTACTAACATGTACTCTATGCTAACATGATATCACCATGTAGGAACTGCAACTCCTATTAATTCTTCTCCACATGGCTAGACGGATTGTTCAAGTTAGCTTTTGGTGAGTCCTTATGTCTAGGCACAATGTCTATCTTTTCTCATGCTTATGTTTAGACTGTATCTTGTATATTTGGATTATCTATTGTCATTATCATGAGGGTGAGCTCGGGTGCTTGTCTTGGCCCCCGTTATGTTCTATATTTAGAGGTGTTATTGGACAAATATTTAAGGATACTATAAGCTTGACTCTCTTTATGTTTTATGAAATGAAGGTTTTCCCTTAGTCCCTATGCCCTTATTTCTACTCTTTTATTTTTGTTTAAATTGCTTCCACGACCAAGAATTTGTAATTATATGTTAAGAGGCTTACTTGGGGTTCCTTCGGGTTTCCCTTGCGCAGTGTCACATCTAGCTCCCTAGTAACTTGGTATCAGAGCACTAGGTTATTAATGGTCTTCGGAGTCCAACACACCACGTCAATTAGAGTCATATTCATGGTTGTGAAGCACTGCACAACTATGAATGGGAGGTTATGAGGCATCTTAGGAAATGTTTACCTTCTTCTTACTCTATGTTGTGCTACAGGGGTTAAGGTGTGTTTTCTGCCTAACGATTGTTCTTTGCTATGATAGATCATGCCTATCCCAAGAGAAAGAAAAGCTTGTATAAACGAGGGACAACCAGCCTACCCCGCACCTCAAGCTCCTCAAGGTGGAAGGGCTACCGAGGTTGAGTTTCGAAATACTATAACTATGTTGGCCCAAGCCATTACTAATCAAATCAACTAAGGGGCCCAAGCCCCTTATGCTCCTACTCCGCCCTCTAGCGTGAAGGAATTTACAAGGATGAACCCACCGGAGTTCCACAGGTCTAAGGTGAATGAGGATCCCAAGAATTTATTGATGAGGTGAATAAAGTGCTATCCATCATAGGTGTATGTTCGGAGGAAAAGGCAGATCTAGAGGCTTATCAACTAAAAGGTGTATCTCAAATTTGGTTTGTGCAATGGAAGGTGGAGAGAGGGAGCCATGACGCTATTCCTTGGGAGGAGTTCAAAGTTGCCTTCCTCAACTGGTTTTTCCCTCTTGAGTTGAGAGAGGCTAAACTGGTAGAGTTCATGAACCTTAGAGCAAGGTTCCATGAGTGTGAGGGAATATGCTCTCAAGTTCAACAAGCTTTCCAAGTATGCTCCACATTTGGTGGCCGACCCTACGTCAAGGACGAACAACTTTGTGATGGGGGTATTTGATTTGGTTAATAAAGAGTGTCATACAGTGATTGTAAAAGATATGGATTTGTCTCAACTCATGACCTTTGCCGAACAACTTGAGGGGGAGAAACTTAGGAAGAAGAGAAGTGGGGAGTCCAAGAGGGTTCAATTTGAGGGTGACCAGTTTCAGGAAGATTTTGAGTTTCAAGGCCAAGGGTCCTCTAGTGCTCCAAACAAGAGGGTTTCCAAGGGAGGGGTACCTAACCCAAGGCTCCAAGAAGGTGGTGAGAGGATGGCTCGCCCTAGATGCCCAAAATGTGGGTAGGAAACATGGTGGCAACATGTTGGAGGAACACGGTGCATGCTTTAGTTGGTGAGATGGCCCACGAAATTCCAAATTGCCCATATGCACAAAACAAGAGTAAAGGTGATCAAGTGGGTTCTCTAAGATGTAATCGGTTCTATGCTCTTCAAAGGAGGCAAGGAGGGGATGACGTGACCGATGATCCTACCGGTATGTTAAGGGCTTTCTTGAATTTTCTTGTGCATTCTTGATAGCTACGGGAGTTGCTACTTCTTGCATTATTCCTTTTGTTGTTAGTAAGATTCATGTGTGTCTCGAATGGTTATGTTAGTCTATTGTGGCTAGAAAGTCTATAAGGGTTGCCCCATGTCCTTATTGCATAGAGTCTTGCCTTGTGATCTTGGTTGAATTTGATTTGATGGATTGGAGGTCTTGGGGTCATTTGGCTACTTGCATATCATGCTTCCAATGAGTGTAGAACTCATAAGGTTGTATATGATGGTTAAGGATAAACGTATCTATTTGGCCAACTTCAATGGGTTAGTCATTTCTCTAAGATTGGTCTTCTATTTGGGTTTTGTTCCCAAGTGAGGATGAGGGTAGGTGATATCCCTAGGTGCCTTTTTGGGCTATGAGTGAGCATTTTGAGTTGTGGTGGAGTTGTTTGGTCGACTTATGCACCGGCTATATTTATGGGTTTCATGAATAGGCTCTTAAAACCCTACCTTTGTGTGCTTGTGGTGGCCTCCAGTGATAGAGCATTGATTTTATTTAGGGCTTATGGGTCATTTGGGGGTAGTGTTGCAGGTCTTTGTGGGGTGAGAGGATGGTTGCTACGTATGATAAGTGTGAGTTATGGGTAACAAAAAGGTGGTAGAGCTCCTTAAGAATTGTGATATGAGTATGCATTGTCACCATGGTAAGGCTAATATTGTGGTCGACACCCTAAGTAGGGTGTCTATGGGTAGCTTAGCATATGTTGATGGTGGTGGCAAAGAGGTGGATAGGGAGCTCCAATGGCTGGTTGAATTGAGAGTTAGGTTGGAAGAGGTTGACTATGGTGGTATAGTGGTGGCTAATGGTTCTTAATCTTCATTGGTTGAGGAGGTGAAGCCTTTGGTGATAGATGGTAAGGTAGAGGTTTTCTCCCAGTCATTAGATGCTAAGGTAGGCCATATGTGCTTGTGTTGATGATTGGGTTCACTTGGAAATCCCACCCATGGAGGGTGTGGTCCGAATTGGCAAGAAAGGGGTTGAGTTCATGGTTTGTGAGTCCTTATAGAGTAATCAGGAGGATACTAAGGTTGCATACGACTGGGAATTACCTTGGGTACGGATATGGTTCGTCCGGTTCTTCATGCATCTAGGTTGAGGAGATGCGTTGGTGACTCTAGTGCTATAGAACTCTTTGGGGTTGTGAGTGTTGTGGAGGATGGTTAGCTTAAGAGAAGGTCCTGGTGGAGATATTGGATGGAAGGGTGGAGGAGCTGACTATTAAGGATGTGGTGTTTGTTAGGCCCTTTGGAAGAATCGTCAAGTCGAAAGTGTCTCTCGAGAAGCCGCAGTAGGCATGAAGAAGCAATATCCGCACTTCCTTCACTCTATTCAAGCTTATGATAACATGTCAAGTCATTTTAATGATTTAAAGTCCTATGTCTCAGCCCCTATGTCATTTGCATGGATTCATGTTAATATTGACAAGTTCATGATTTTAACACTGATGTTGAGAGTTTTGAAAATGGTGTTTAAGTGTATTGTTACATTCTTGTTGGGACTGATCTCTTCATGAATACTCTTCTCATGTACAATTCTTTGACATTCGGGGACGAATGTTCCCAAGGAATAGATATTGAAACGACCCCAAAAAGTGCCCAAAAATGTGCCTCGGAAGTACCCGAATCGTAATTTTCATATATCTCAAAATTCATGCCTGATATCAAAAATCTTATACCTAAAGTGCCCAAGCTTCTTTTTTATCTAAATTGCATGATTTAAAATTATTTAATCATCGGTCTTACTTATTATAAATTTCACTGCACATTATGTTGGGGTTTGATGAAATTGTGATTGTTTTAGCATGTTTTGAGCTATGAATCTAAGATCTATTGTGAGATTTGAAGAGGATTTTTGATGTATATTGCATGATGGTATTACCAAGTATTGGTGGGTAGTTTTACATTGGATTTCCTTGCATGTTTTCACTCTTGAATTGCATGGTTTTACACTAGCATTACACACCCACCAAGTGTTTGATAAAATGTCCGATTCTGGATTCTTGAGTTATTGAGGGCTTATTGCATGACTGATGAGTCAAGTGACTTTAGGATGATCAAATGAATATGTGTATGTGTTGGATTCATGAAATGTACCTATGGGATTGGAAGTAGGTTGTTGGGTTTAATGTTGTTGTGTTCTTGAGAAGATTGAGAAGCCCTTTCTTGATGCTTGAAATGTGATGGGTTGATAAGCTAGATCTTTGACTCTACCGAAAAGATTATATCATAAGGTATGGACCTTCTACCGAAATGGCTATGCTGTAATGTAGAATGATTAGTAATTCCTACCAAAATATTATATCAGAAGGTATGGACAACCTACCGGAAAGGCCATGCCGTAAGGTACAACTCATGATTCCTACCGAAAAGATCATATCGTAAGGTGTGGAAAATCTATCGAAAGGGGACATGCCATAAGGTATTATGACTCGTGGTTCATACTTACAAGATTATATCAAGGTAGGGGCAACTACCTAAAAGGACATACCGTAAGGTAGGATCTCTCTCACTGATAAGATCATATCGTAAGGCAAGTACACCGCCTTCTTACCGAAGAGATTATGTCGTAAGGTAAGGATACTTAAGGACTTCTACTGATGAGGCCATGGAACAAGGTAGAATAAACCATTACTCTTACCAAAAGGATTGTATCATTAGGTAAGAGGCATCTCATACTACCTACCCAAAAGACTATGTTGTAAAGTAGGGATATCAGCGACACTCTCCGAAAAGGGCTATACGTAAGGTGAATGGATAACTACTTGGAAGTTCTCAAGCATGTTTGTTTAAATATTGAGCATACCTATACTCCACATTGAGTTTAAAAGCATGTTTTACTTCAAGAATTGATCATGCATACCATATTGATATTATACTATCACTTGCCTATGCTTATGAATTTTGACTATGTTGTCTATCTCTTGTTTCATTGCATCTTACATACATAGTACATTCAATTGTACTAACACATACTCTATGCCTACATGATATCACCATGTAGGAACCGGAGCTCCTGTTGATTCTCCTCAACGTGGCTAGATGGATTGTTCAAGTTAGCTTTTGGTGAGTCCTCATGTCCGGGGTCAATGTCTATCTTCTCTCATGCTTATGTTTAGATTGTATCTTGTATATTTGGATTAACTATTTTCATTATCATGAGGGTGAGCCGGGTGCATGTCTTGGCCCCCACAAAGTTCTATGTTTAGAGTTGTTGTTGAAAAAATATGTAAGGATGTTATAAGCTTGACTCTCTTGATGTTTTATGAAATGAAGGTTTTCCC